>PVKN010003218.1:0-31605 GCA_004027915.1 Capromys pilorides | reverse complement strand
GCTCTTCAAGATATGCCTGGAGTCTGTTGATGAGATTTTGTTTTATTTTTTTTTGTCTCTAAACCACATGCAAGTGATTCTTATTTAAGTTCAGCAAGCTTCAGTTTATGAAGCTCCGCTATCTCTGTCACCATCTTGTTATCCTTCTTTGTCTTTCTTGAGAGTACTTTATTTATTTATTTATTTATTTATTTATTTATTTATTCAGGGCTCTATATAGTTCAGACTCACAGCGATCCTCCTGTCTCATCCTTCCCAGCCCTGGGGTTATAGGTGTGTGCTACCATGCCCAGTTTCACACCTGCAAGGTGAGTCCCCATTCTGGAACGGCTTAACATATGGAACGAGGGAATCAAACTCAGGTATTTGCGTTTGCCAGGCAGGTGCTTAGACTGCTAAGCTATCTCCCCAGCCCATTATTTATATTAAAAGCCTGAAAACTAGTTTTTTGTAGTGCTTGAGAAAATTAGTATCCTAATTTTTTAATTCCTTCGTGAGAATAGGAACCCAAATTTGACCATATGCCTGGCACTAGATTGTAAATCCAGCTCCTGTAATGAAGACGTGAGGTAGTTTGCACTTTCTGTGATCTTATGGTCTTTAATTTTCCCATCCCTGAGTCTCAAAACTTTCTCCCCCTTTTGTTTTCTGGGTTGAGAATAAACCCTGAAACAAACCCTGGATTTGTTGAATAAAACCCTCCGACCTGTACAACTTTATGTAATGCAGTTTTTGTTTAACTAGATTTTCTCAATTTGCTCAACAATTTACACCCCCAATAATCTAGAGGATAATCTCACATACAATAATGACTCTCTGTCTTATTTTCCTAAGCACCCTATAGTCCTCTAATTAGCATCTTATTTCTTCTTTTATCCAGGTTTGTTCGAAAACGAGTGCATATTTATTCCATTTATTTTCTCTCACCTCCATTTATTTCTCAGTTTACTGCACTGTCTTCAACCCAGTGTAATTTTTCTAGCTAATGCTATCTGTAGATAGCAAAAACCATTTAATCAAATAATCCTGCTGTCCATACCTGCACTCTGCATTTGTCCTCCTTGAAATTCTTTCCTCCCTGTGCTTCTGTGACATGTTTGCCCTGCCTCTGTCTTTTTCATTCCTCATTGCTTCTCAGCTTTCCTCTGGAATCCTTTCTCTGCCCATTGTCTTAGTATTCTTACTTTTTTTCCTTGTCATCAGTGTGTCATCCACGAAAGAAAAGGACATATCCACATCCACCCCTCAGTGTTGCAGTAGAGAAGCCCCTCTGTGTTTTGGAAACCAAGTGTCCATCTCTCAGTTCACACCCACAGTGGTCTTCCCAAGATTCCTCAGGAACTTGGATGCCCAGAAAGGCCAGTCTTGCCATCTTAATTCTTTATTATACTTCGGAAGGAGCTGCAGAGGAAAATCTTTTCATGCTGAAAAATGATTAAAGAATATGCCCAGGCACACTGTACATCATTGATCACTTCCCTCTGTGGCCCCATAATCTCCTTGAACAGGAAATTTGGGACTCCATTGAGTTATAGGCCGTCACAGTACAGGTTCTTTTATGTCCTGTGTCCTCACTGACCTTGAATGGCTAGAGCAAAAATATTGGCTATTCTTGTATCCCTTCTTTTTCTGTAATTATTTGGTCTGCCAACTTAAATTGTTAACCCTCCAGAGGAGAAGCTTTGTGATATTATTCCCTGTAACATAGGCACTTGACCTTAACATCATTATCTTTCTGAGTATCAAATACCTTAGACATAGCACAAAACAGGTATTTTCCATTGTTCATTAATATTCTAAACTTCAAATCTCTATAGAATGTGAAAAAAATTGCACATTGTTACACAGAGATTTAGGAACTTAACCATTTACAAAATTGTAGCAGTACACTTTGAGAGAAAACATTCTCTCAGGCTTTCACAGAGAGCAAATTGTTCAAGCAACGCCCATGATTCACCCAGATGGCTATCACTGACAAAAGTTCTGGAAACTGTAGTACATGGTTTCAAGGTAAATCCTGAGGGGACTTGACTGACCTTGTCAGATACAAAAGTTACGTGTTTTGTAATATAGATCTTGCTTTATCTTGGTCTTAACCATCCAGCTGAAAAGTCTAACCATGAGGTATGAAAAGGAAAGTCATATTAATAGGCTGAGTTGTAAAAGGCTCAAGTCAACAGCTTCCAACAATGCCAGATGAACTGATAGTCCACTACTGTTATGGACTATTGGACTATATATAGCTAGCTACTTTCTCTTTGTGCAGTGAAAAGAAAGATCTGTACTAGTGATCTTAGACAAGAAACCATGTCTGCATCTTGTACTCTGAACAACTATGACAAAGACAACAATATGCAATGTGTTAATTACTATAGAAAGAATAAAGAATATGCACAAAATTCTGCTACAATATACACTGTATCTTATTTTGTCAGTATTTTTAATTTTTAAATTTATTTTTACTGTTATATTCACCTGACCTCCCAAGCTTGGAGGACCTTTTCTACTCCTCCATCTTTATCACTAGGCACAGCTGAGTAATGACTGTATTTTGTCTCCAAAAACCTTCTCTGGAACGAATCTCTTCTTTCTGCCTCCAGCATCATCTATTTGATTGAGGTGCCCATGTACTCTGTACTCTGTGACTCCTAGAAAGTTTCATCTACTCATATAGTTTTGCCTCTGTCCCCATCGTTCTTCTACTTCTGTGACCTCCTCACCTCTGGATTAATGCGTGCATCTGGCTTTCACAGTCTCTCATTTGACTTGTTTTAGTGGGGAAGCAAAGGCCAAGTTCTTCAGCACATATGGAGGGAACTTGGACACTGCTGAGCTCCCGAATTGTATCAATAGTCTCTTTTTCCTGTAGTTTAGTAATAGTTATAACGTGTGCTCATTGAAAGTGTACTTGCTCAGTTATTTCCATATTTATTGTCACAAAATGCAGTATTATTTGTTAAGACTTAACTCAGATGTCATCACCCCTGGGACGTGATGTTGTGACTTCACCACATGCGGGCCACTGGCTCAGTGCCTGGCATAAGTAGATTATGAATAAGCTTGAATTGAAATTAATAGAACTGAATTGTATAAATCATTCAGCTTGAGAAAACCGTATTTATATTTTTTAAACTATTGAAATAATAATTAGAAAAGATATGAAGAGAAAAGTGAGGAATAAAATTTGGGGATGATTTATAAAGACTTTTCGTTTCTAAGTTAGGAAGCTATATAATATAGTCAGGTTTCAGGACCAGCAAGATGGTTCAGTGGTCTAACGAGCCTGCTTAGGAAAGCTTAGGCAACTGTAGGGACTGCAGTTCGATCCCTGGCACCACATGCTGTGCCAGCCCCACCCTCGGGATAGGCTGAGCTGGCCATAATTTTTAAAAAAGAATATATATATATATATATATATATACACATATATATATATATATATATGGTTAGGTTTGATAAGGTCCCTTTGTGAAACTTTTAAATGTTGAAAAATGGTTAAAGAATAGGCACACAGTAAAATTCTGCTGACATGTACACTGTATCTTGTTTTTACCTTTTAGTATTTTTAACGTTTCTTTTTAGTTCTTAATTTTTAAATTTATTTTTATTAGTACATTTTGCTATACATAATGATACAATGCTTCAAACCCAACCAGAGAAAATTTGATAATAAATATAAAGGCACTGTCTCTCTTTATCTCTATTCTTTCTTTACTCTCTTTGTGCTCTTTCTGATGAAGGACAAATCAAAGAAATATATACTAGACATGTCTGTCTATCTGTCTGTCTGTCCATCCATCTGTTCATCCATCCATCTGTCTATCTGTCTGTCTGTCTATCTATCTATCTATCTATCTATCTATCTATCTATCTATCTATCTTTACATCTGATTTTCCTTTTCAGCACATATTCTCCAGGATATTTTATCTTGTAAACTTTAGATGAGCTTTCGGGATTAGTCACATATTCCTTGACCAGAAAAAATTATAAGATAGTGAGTTTATGCTAATTAGATTATGTTTTGGATAGGCAGATGCTAATTAATTGAACTGAAAGTCGAACATACAGTGATTTATATTCAGTCCTCTCGCAGTGTACAAAATGTGTCTTTTAGTAACATTTGCTGAATAGTTACCATGCACCAGGTCCTCTTCTAGTCATCTCACATGAATTCATGTACCTTATTCTCCAGCAGGCTTTTGAGATCTGTTTTTGTGAAACTGAAGAAACAGAAAAATGGCTATTTTCAGCAACTCAGTTAAGGTCACAAAAGCAGAAAGTGGCTGCTGTAGCTCCAAAGCCATGTCACGGTGACAGCTAGCATTCAGCAGTATGTAATGTTCCAGCTGCCTAGCAACTGTGTCTTTCTCTGTGTTATTCAAGTGTTAATAAAGCGCCATAAAATTCTTTTAAATTTGGGGACTCAAAAGACTTATTTTGTATTACATCTTTCCCACTCTACTTCCTTATAACTTCTGCTATACTACTTTTCAAAAGTTGACCTGTATTAGTGACATTATTAACTATACTTATTATCTATGTCCGTGTAAGTGAAGTTATACTTTATTGTGTTTCTGGAGTCAAACTTATTTATTTATTTATTTATTTATTTATTTATTTATTTATTTATATTTTAGGGAAGGGTCTACAGAACGCTCAGTGTCTAACTACTAGACTGGACTTGCAGTGATCCTGTAGTGATCTTGGGAGATTTACAGCCTTCTGAGAGTTGGGATTATAGGCCTGTGTCACCACACCCAGTCTTCATTGCTGTCTCAGTGCACCCTGGGGGCGGGGCTGGGAGTGGAGTAAAACTTAATGTGAGACTTGATTGTATTTTCTGGGAAATGTGGTAGGCAAGAATGTGTACATACATATACATGCTTTAAAATTTTGCATAAGAACCAAGAAATAAATTATTAGAGCAAATGGTGGTTGCAGAGAAGACTGACAGAGGAAATACTGATTCTATTGGGTGGGCATGTGTGAGTGTGTCTGTATGTGTGTGTGTGTGTGTGTGTGTGTGCTTGTGAGCGTGCAAGAGAGTGAGGACGCATTGTAAGGCAGGAGAAGAAAATGAAGAAAAGGAGAAACAACAAGGTCAGGGGAAGCAGATGTGGCCTCCTTGCTGCCATAGCAAGACAGCGACAAGTGAGTAGCTGGCAGGAGGCCCAGAAATCCGAGGTTGACAGTGGCAGCCCTGTTCCACAGCGAGCCCCCAGCGCTGAGATGAATGAGAGGCTCCCAGCAGGTACAGCAGGCTCAGACGACGCAACGAGAGCGCGACTAGAGCGGTTGAGTGTTGCTGTGATCATGGGACTGAAGCAGGGTAACAGGTATGAGAGCGCTGCGAGAAAGGACAGAAGGAGAATCGAGGGCATAAAGGCGGCGCAGCCAGCTTCAGGGCGACGATTATTTTGTCCTTCTTGTTTTATCATTTCAACTTTTTCTCTCTGTACTTTCTTTGTCCTTCTAGGATGATATTTCTCACTCCTGGCGCATGCTTTCCAAACTCTTGCTGCTTCCTCAACAGACGTGTTGAGATGCAATTTTGAAGTTAATGGCATGTTCATTGTTTCCTCTGCTCAGTTTTCAGGCTTAATTTTCACCATCGTACTCAGTAACCTTACTTTTTTCCTGGGTGTTGGGGTACACTTGGCTAAACTCTGCTTGTAACTTGTCTGGGATTCAAAAGTGGAGTCAATGAATTGATATATTATTCTTTGTGGGAAATTTGTTCGTGACTTAGTCGGTGTTATTTATTTATTGGCTGGCTCAGGCTGCCTTAGTGGTGGGGGTGGGGATTGAACTGCCGTCCGCTGGGCCGAATAGGGATTACCTGAGCAGGCACTTTAACCACTGAGCTAACCTGAGAGGAATTCAATATTTGGGAATATGCTCCTTTGAGACATAACATTTGGTAAGGTTTCTTTGAGCTACTATACAATAGTAGGTTCTATTTCTATTGCTAAACCTGCTACGTTTAGTAGACTCTTTCTAATCTGTTATGACACTATATGTTCTTTGAACAAATAAGTTTTTCTTGCCAATTATGTATCAGATATTAAGCTGGGCAGAAGAACACCAAAAATATAAAAAGGTAAGTGGAGATTGACACAAAATTAGAAGGGTTTTTATTTATTGCCATGTATTTATTCTTTTGGTTGGAGGACATATAGGATTGTTTTTATTAATTTCTTTGCAAGATACTCTTGTACCTCCAACTGACACATTCTTGGTCTTTTTCAGAAAGTGTCTTTTTAAGCAGTTCAGGCTGGCCTGCAGCTCACTTTGTAGCCCAGGCTGCCTTGAACTCACATCCATCCTACTGCCTCTGCTGTCCAGGTGCTGGGATTGCAGGTGTATGCCACCATGCCTAGCCCACATGAACTTTTGTATGTTACTTTTTACCCTGACAAGAAACTAAATGTGTTTATTATTTCCAAAATTTTTTTGGTTGAATATTTGAAATTTTTTATATATGCACACATGACAAAATTCTTTGTAGAAAGACATTTTAATCTATTTTCCAATTTAGATGGCTTTCATTTCTATTTCTTGTATAATTACTCTGGCTAGAATTTCCAGCCCTATGTGGAATAGAAAAGGGAAGTGAATTAGGTGTCTGGGTGGTATCTATCCTACCTGGGGTGGTGTAACAATGAAAGAGTTCAGGGGTCTAATTTTTTTATGTCATCCTACAGAGTGACTTTTTTCTTTATTGGATGAATTGATAGCTAGTAAACTCAATAATATCAACCTCCAGATTTGAGGATAGGGTCTTTCCTTGGCCAATTTAATGCCTTAGATTAGTGTTTAAAGTACAGTATTAAATTATTCAAATAAAATTTTATGCATTATGTGTGGTGTGAACCAGAGTTACACTGCCTGAAGGTGATCATTTGCTCATGCAGCCACCACACCTGCAATGCTAAAACATATGAGACTCTCAGCATGGTCTCCTGATTCTGGAAATATCACCTGAAAAATCTATCTAAAAATCTAAATAATATTTGGGGTAATCATAATATTTCTATGCTTGATAGTGGTTTTACATAAAGTTATGGTACATATTACTTTTATCAATATCCTATCTACAAACATGGCATTTATTATGTTTCAAGATAAACTTTCCTTTAGGTGTTCATAAAGTACTATGAGAAATTTCCAACAGAATTGGAGTGCTTGGGTGATCAGCATGACATGCAGACAGCATCCTTCTTTTCAGGAGGGAAAACTATCCCCACACGCAGGTGACCTTTACTCTAGTGTGATTGACTCAATCTTTTGTTATCTGCTTACTCAGTATTTTAAAATAAAACAAGATGGGTAACATGAAAAACAAATACTTTACATCTTGCTGGATGAGTTATGCCCTGCTTTTTGTTTCAAAGTGCTTTTGCCTCAAAAAGAATTTAAAAATAGATTTTAGAGTGTTCCTGTAAGAGATTATACTTTAGGAAGTCACTGGACTTCACAGGAGAGTTGCAGATGAAATGGGATTGACTAGCGCCCATTTAATGATGCACAAACACAAAGGAGGGCTTTCACCTCAGAAGATAAAAGCAGAGAGTAGAAGCGATTGAAGCTTAAAATATTTTGAAGAATGTGTACACAGTGCTGCAGATCTTTCTATTTGATCTCTAATTACAGGAATTAAGGTTACCTTTCACACTTGAAAGTGAAGATAAATGTATGTACGTCTTTTCCCAGAAAGGTGATGTTGTTAAGAGATATGGATTCCAGGATAGTACAGATAAATTAATTGAGGCCTGATGCATGTCAGCTTGTCAAAGTAAGTTAGAGTTCTTCAGGGTAACATTTTCGACAACTTACTGGAACGCTGAAATGAGTGATCTGCTCCCAATGACATGTTACTCTTTCACAGATAGTCAAAACATATGATGTTTCTTGTCAATTTACTCCAATAGCTGAATAGTTGCAAATTCTTTGTTTATCCCAAACATTGTGATCCTAATTTTTCCTTTTCTACAACTGCATCATAGCCTTTGAAGGAGACTGAGGAGTCTGTAACTTGAAGTTTCAAAAGCCCGTTTGGTAGTATTGTTTGTTTGTTTGTCTTGTATTTTTTAGAGAAGGGTCTACAGGGTGCTCAGGGTCTCACTACTACATTAGAGTCATTGTGATCCACCTGTTTACAGCCTCCCAAGAGCTGGGATGACAGGCACGCACCACCATGTCCAGTCTCAACTGCTGCCTCAACGCACCCCAAGGGTGGGGCTGGCACAGCTGGCCCCTGTACCTGTAAGCAGGTCATCAGGTTTGAGGAGCTGGCACGTTCTCTGAGTTAGTGAGAGCAGGCTTTCTGGGGCAAACATCTCACCATGATGATCCATCATTCACTTGAGCAATTTTCTATTTTTCATCTTTAGTTTAAACTCTGAACAATTTACTTTTTTAGTTTGGAGATGCTAACAGACAGGTTTTGTGCTTTATACCACATCATTTTCGTACATCATTTCTACTTCTAATAACATTGTTTTTGATACATGTATATATTTCTTTTGTGGTACTTTCTAAAGGAAATTCTGTCACAGCTGATGAAACTATACATTGGCATGTCTTCCTTTCCATTCAAATAATAAATTTCTTTCTAGAGGCTCTCTTACAGGCTCAGTCTTGTCTTACATAGTTGTTGAAGGAATTTGAATATATTGGGAGATGTAAGATCCTATTCCCACGTGAAATCTGGATTCTTTTTAAAGTTTTATTTATTTATTTATTTAGGTACAAGATTACACAATGCAGCTCAGACTTGTAGTAATCCTTCTGTCACAGCCTCCGCAGCACCGTGATTTCCATGATTTTGGCCAGACCACTTATGACATCTGGACATCACAACTTGTATTTTTTAAAGGAACATTTTTAAATGATATGTTCTTCAAAGTCACTTTCCATTCTAGCATGTTATGACTGTGATTTTAAGAAAATTTTAATGTATTTATCTTACAATGTCGCTGGAAAGAATAACCTTGGGTAGAAGGAAGTCAGTAACTAGAGAGGAGGTGAATTAATTTAGAATGAAAATATGTCCTAACATAACATAAAGTTAATGTACCTCTAAAAGACCTTTATCTTCATACTATTGCACAAGAAAGGAGAATTTGTTGAGGAATTTCTTGGAGGACTAAATTTTAGAAGCCTTATTAAGAAGAATATAAAATTTCTATCTTACAAGTTCAAAAACTCAAGGTGAAATTTCTCATTATTATTATTTTGATACTAGTTTTAACTGTGTTAACTAAAGATTGTGAGACCAGCGAGATAGCTCAGCAGTCTAAAGTGCCTGCTTAGGCAAGTTTAGGCAAAGCACAGGGACCACAGTTAGATACCTGGCACCATGTGCTGTGCCAGCTCCACCCCCAGGGCAGGCTGAGCCAGCCACAACAGAAAGAAAGAAAGAAAGAAAGAAAGAAAGAAAGAAAGAAAGAAAGAAAGAAAGAAAGAAAGATTGTGTATTTACAAATTAAGAATGTAAACAGCTATGGGTTTTTAATTCCAAAACTCACAGATAATTTGAATGAATGCTAATACCAAAATGTAAACATTTATCATATTACCAGTGTAGATAGACAGAAAAGAAGAGTCGGATGTAGTATAGCAAAAGTATCCCAGAATTAAAAGCTGGGGCCCTACCAAGTTCTATCTCACTGGGCTGCATTGTTTCGGGAAATCTAAGTAACTATCTGGACTACTCTTGCTTATTACATGATGATAAAGTGCCTATTTTATAGTATTATTCTGAGAAGTGACTGTTAAATCAAAGGTGTTTAGCTAATACCTATCATGTGACAAATGCAATAAATAATTGTTGAGAAAAAAATCAATAAAAGAAACAAGCCTTACATGGGTAAATTTGGAAGCAAAGTTTTAAATTCTGTTACAATCAAGACTTTCAGATTTACTTTTCTTGTTTTTGTGTTGTCTACAATAGTAGCACGATTAGCTAAGAAAAATAATGTATTAGTGCTCTCAGAAGAACTTGCAGTGATGCTACATGCGTTTCTACAGAATCGAGGAAGCTTTTGAGCTCTCACAAAAGTTAAACTATTTTCAGGATGTAGATGGAAGAAAAATGTTTTCTCACTAATGTTATAATAATATAAAATATGCCCCTGACCAATAAGAAACATTTTTGAAACTTCTATCATATTCCAGGTACTTGCCATGCTGAACGTGCTTTCTGTCTCATTTCTCTCAACAGTGTGAATTATGAATGATCACTCTGCTTGTTGTGATGATGAAGACATTGAGGCTTAGAGAAGTCAAGTAATTGGAAGAGGTCACAACACTAGCAAAGGAGTGGACCTGGGACTTGAATGCAAATAATCTATCCATAGCACCGAAGCTTTAATCGTTTTCTACTTTGATGATTAGAATGGTCAGTTTAATGTCACTTGACAAAGCCATGCCATGCCAAGATTAAATGTTATCTCTGAGAGTGTCTGTGAGATGATTTCCAAATGAAATTAGATCTTGAATCAATGGATTCAATAAGGGAGAATCTCTCCTCAGCGTAAACTCTCATCATCAGTTTACTGAAGGCTTAAACAGAATAACATGGTAGAAGAATTTGATCCTTTTCTTTCCTGTCTGCTATCTTGAGCTGTGACATTGGTCTTCTCCTTTCCTTTGACAGTCACGTCATCAGCTTTCTACATTCTTAGACCATCA
Source organism: Capromys pilorides (assembly GCA_004027915.1). NCBI lineage: Eukaryota > Metazoa > Chordata > Mammalia > Rodentia > Capromyidae > Capromys > Capromys pilorides. Next base: position 20,909 of record PVKN010003218.1, on the reverse strand, counting down.
AATGAATCTCCAACTTGCAAAGGGAAGATTACGAGATGTCCCACCATCTGTATTAGTCAATTCCTGTGTGTGTGTGTGTGTGTGTGTGTGTGTGTGTGTGAGAGAGAGAGAGAGAGAGAGAGAGAGAGAGAGGGAGAGAGAGAGAGATTCTGTTTTCCTTGCTATTGCTAGCCTCTAGCATTACTGATACCTAAAATTTTATATTGCTGTGTCCCTGATCTGTGAAAACTTCACTGAGCTAAATGACTGCAAGTGCCTGGGTTTCCTCATCTGTGAAGGTGAATATTCGTGTTTATCAGATGCTTGTTGTAAAACTTTAAAAAGAAAGAAAATGAATGTAAGATCCTTAGCCATCTGTTGAGTGTCTGGACTTTATATTTGTAATTATCAACTGTGAATCTTGCCAGCTTCATATACCCTTCAAAAAAGACAGATGGGGAACACAATTGGGTAGATAGCCATCACAGATACTTATTCCAGCACTGGGGTAAGTAGCTACTTATCAATAAACTGATAAGGTCTCAGTTTAAATGCTTATCTTTCAAAATAGAAAAAGTAAAATTGATACTACTTATCCATTATTTATGTACTTCTTACAAGGAACTTCTAAACTACTAGGACACAGACTATGAGAAGACAGTTTTAAGAAATGTAGTCAACCATGAACAATGAGAGAAGGGAAATTTTCCATGGGATAAAATACAGTTACTTATGAAACCAAACTTTATTTGGTGGCCAGGGGCTTCCATCAAATTATGAAATGATAGTCTTCTAGTTTTATTTAGGTTCCCTTTAGCTATAATTATAAATTGATACCTAGCTATAAAGTAGCCTACACAGCTGGCAATACTCTATTGTCCATAATAGATAAAATTGGCTTAGCCCAATCCTAAATAATTGCATGTGGTTAGAAAACATTCCTACTTTCATCTGTTGCAAATTACATCTGTACAAAGTTATTCTAGAAGGAAAATAAATTAATTTTGAAATTTGAGATTTTCTGACTTCTCAGGACTATATTTAGAGTCAAGCAGATGGTGACGATTTGGTTTTTATTTTCTGTGTCACTTCTAACTATCTGAAAACACACCTATTATTCACATCAATCACTAATCTGCATTGTTTGTGAAAGTCAGGTGCCACAATTTGATATTTTGATACTGATTTAAGGGTTTCATAGCGTGTTGAATTCAAACAATTTGAGTAACAAAGAGAACCTTTTTTTAAGAATGCCTCTAATTTGGCCATTAAAAATCGGTAATCTTTATAGTTCATCATGGATCACTAGTTAAAAAAATGATATTCTACTTATATATTTTATAACATGTTTCTTAAAAATTGCTTTGGGCATTTTCACAAGCTATATACCATTAGGTTTTATTTTACAAGTTGCCTTAACTGGACCTCAGGAAGCCCAGATGTGTGGTTAACTGTTTTTTCCTGGATGTGTTTATTTGAATGGTTAAGAAAGAGACTGACATGTGAATTGGTGAATGACTGAGGCAGGTGTCCCTCTTTCAGTGTCAGTAGGTGACGTAGAAGCTGCCCAGGATACAGACACAATAATATGTGGATGAAGACTGAATTTGTTCTCTGAGTGTTGGAGCTGGGAGATCTGCCTTTTTTCCTTTGTAAGCATGGTGTTCAGACTTCAGATTGAGATGACAATTTACAGCATTGTCTATCCAGTACTCAGGTTTGACCTTCCCTACCAGCTTTTGTTAGGTTCCAGCATTCAGGTGATAGAGCACAGGACATTTAGCCTTTGTACCCATGTGAACCAATATCTTTTAAGAAGTACTTTTCTAAATTTCCTTCAGGAAGAGTCAGCCAAACATATCAGCGAATTAAAGCACCTACAAGCAGGTGTAGGGGCAGAGGGTTCAATCCCCCCGCCCTGCCATGCTAGCCTCACCCCCCAAGGACGCTTAGATACCTGACTGTGATGGGATGCACCTGTAATCAGAGCTCTTGGGAGACTATAAACAGGCAGATCACTATGAGTCCAATCTAGTAGTGAGACCCTGAATACCCTGTAGACCCTTCCCTAAAATACAAGAAATAATAAAAAAAAAAATAAATTTCCTCCCAGGGAGTACATATTCACTTATATGGTATACATATATAAACATATATACAACATATGTTTACATTTACATGTAATTTGTTTACCTTATAGCTATATGTAACATGTTTGAAACATTTGCAACTTAACCTTTTTAGGTAATAGAGTGAGTTATAAAATGTTTCATTAAACTTCAGAGAAACAAGGTAGAGATTTAGATTCTGATTAGGAAGAGACAGACAGGGAGCACTAAAATCCAAAAATATTGTGATAATAACCCATGGAATACATACAGACTTAAATGAAAACAAAAATTATTCTTCTGTAGGGATTAAATTAGTAGTGAGACTAAGGGTGATTCTTGAGGCCAAGAATTTAACATTTGCTAGATTTTTTGCCTCTGAGTATGATGCAGAAGAATCAGATACATATCTATTGCAAAGAGCATTTTTCTTTATTAACATGCAAACCATTAATTAGGAAGATACTTCACGATAGGAGATAATTAACTGGGAGAGCAATACCTAATGCTGATTTCACATTTTACACCTCTCTAACATCTCCAAACTAATAAAAGCAGCTGTATTTCTTAGTAGAATTTACTTGTTGAGAACTCCTGAGTGAAGAGTTCCTGAGGCTGTCCTCAAACGGAAGACGCGACTGCATGGGTGAAAATTGAATTTTCACCTGATAACTGAGTAAAACAAAGAACCTTACATCATAAGAACAGTTATCTAAGTGATATCAATAATTTACGAATTCCTTTAAAAATTTTGTTACAAATAAATAGGTTCATTGTTTCACCAGTATATGACTCATGTATTTTTGCTAAACCCTTTAAGTTCTTGAAGGAGATTATTATGCCTTAGTAATGAAGGAGTTGGACTTGACTTTCAGCCTACATTAGAAGAAAATCAGGATACACATTGCTTGTGATGTTTATAATCTGCTAGGTAGAAATTTTAGCTATGGGAACTGTATTCTAAAGACAGCTGCTGCAATAGAGTATCTATGTATTGTAATCATCCAATAGCAGTATCCAGTGTGTCTATTAAAGAATATTAATGTTAGAGGCCAAACATTAACCATCCTGAAACTGAGCATGAAATTGAAGTGCAGAATGTACTTAAAATCACTCACTTTCTTTGTTTCTATCCTTGAACCAAGGACTTGGCATTCTTCCCCCAAGGCACTGTATCTGCGTTTTCATAATGATTTTTCTTTGTTCAAAACTAATTGTTTTAAAATGCTCTGTCACGTTTTGCATTTTTATGATTCTCTTGATGCAGATCAGACTTAATACTTGAAAACAGTTGCAATATTATCTGACACATGGTAAGTAACTAACTAATACCTGTTTTCTGTTATTATTGCAATAATATTTACCGCGTTTAAATTTTCATTGACTTGTTTCTAGTAATCTGTACAAAGTAGGATATGTAAATATAGGACTTGTGGAGAGCTTGACACCCAAAATTTGGCACAGCACATTTTAATGTAAGGTATTAAGAAAGTGGTGGCAATAGCATGGTTTGAATTTTCAAGAACCCCACCGCCTATAAAAGTAGAACATAACGATAATGAAAGCAAACAGCCACGGACATCATTAGCAATGAAACTCTTTAGCAATAGCATTTGGAACTGCATCAGCAAAAGGCTGGATATGATTATCTGAAAGTCAAGACATAATAGTATTTTGATGGAGGTAGTAAAATATGTAATGACTATCTTCTCTAACAAGTTAATATAACTGAGGAGGGAGGACTGAGACCAAATGTCTTTAAAAAGCAGCATGGGCTTGCTACTTGACATATACATACATTGTAGTCACTAAACAAAGGTATAACAATGGAATAGAAATTTTCTAACAACCAATTGTGAATCAGTGAATGGGAGAAACAAGCCATTTGGTTGGGAAACTCACAAAAGAATCAAACCAACCTCACAAGTCTTTGTGTGAAGCAAGACTCATAGCATAGTGATAGTTATGGTTATTTAGGTTCTTTCATCAAAAGGTCTATGTAACTCCTTTAGTTATTAGTTCAACAAGTCGTATTTTAAGAGCCAGATGTGTGCCAATTATGGATACTAGATACAGTGACTTATAAAACACAAGAAGCAATGAATAGAATCTGGATGGGACAGTGAAATAGGAAATGTGATCATTAATCAAACAACCTTGTCAGTCAGTAAATGTCATAATCTTGGTGATAAATTGAGAGATACATAGTGCTGAAAGAATAAATAATAAGAAGTTTATACTTACTCTGGTAGAAAACAAATGCCTTCCCAGGAGTGAAAAAGTAAGGTTTAGATTAGCATATGTCTGTTGCATAGGTTTTATGGAGGCTGAAATCTTGAAGGGAGACCACAGAGAAGAATGCTTGGGGGAGAGCCTACAGAGAGACCCAGGATTAGGAGCAATGATGGTCTATTATAGGCACCAAAGAAATACAGTATGGTCGGTATGTGCTGAATGTAGGGAGATGGAGTAACAGAAAAAGCCAGAATGAGGAGAAGTAGCAGTGCAACATTTTCTAAAATAGATCATTTTCGAGACTGAAAAGGAGGTACTACAAATGATTACACCAGAACAACAGGTAGCATCTGGAACTCTGCGTCACCCTAATTATAGGCTGTGTTAAGGATAGGTCTTTATGCAGAGAGTGATGGAATTGTTTGGAAGGATTTTAAGCAGAGGTTTATATTTTGGCTGCTGTATCAGGGAGAGTGGATCATAATGAGGCAGGCGGGTGTGCAGAGAGACTATAAATTAGTGCACTCATTTCCCAGAGATGGGCTGGAAGGCAGTAGCTGTTGCTGTTCCTTTCTGTTTGCTAGGTTTTTATAATTTTCTTGTTGTATATAGAGAGCCTGGCCTAACACTACAGTCAGTAGGAGTTTCCTTTCCTTTCAATGACTGGAGTCAGAGAATTGCTTGCTACTTTTCATGTCTATATAGAGGTATAAATTTACCAGAAACAAAAATGACTATGTTTATAATTAACTTAGCATGACACATTTTCTGTCTCATGTTTTCATCTCTATTTTCTTCCTTTCCTCTCTTCCTCTCTCCATATCTATATAATGTACACACTATATGTTTCTATATGTTTTAACCAATATGCAAAGTATATATTTCTATGAATACATATGTTCATATATGCTTAACTGACTGTACTAAAAAATCATTGTATATCTTATTCAGCAAACTTTTGCAGAGGTCTCAGTTATTCTGTTAGTATATATAGTCTTTAAAAAGTGCCTTGTTTAAGACTCGGTAGTGGATGGGCCAGATAGCTCAGCAGAAGAAAGATCCTGCTTAGGCAGACTGAAGGACAGCAGTTCGGTCCCCAGAATGTTGTGCTGGCCCTGCCCCCAGGACGTGCTGAGATGGGTACTGAGACTGGGTGTGGTAGCACATGCCTGAGATTCCAGCTTTTGGGAGGCTGAAAGCAGGAGGATTCCTAGGAGTCCGATGTGCATAGTGAAAGCCTGTATCTTTTTCACCTAGCTAAACTCCATCTATGTTAAAAGTTTTTGTTTCACTTCTAAAACATAGGATACTTTATCTTATCTAATATATTTATCAGTATCTATGATACTTTTAAATTATCTAAAACATTTCCTAGATTTAATAAACAGTTATAAAATATGTTAATAAATTTGAGTTTTAGGTGGACAACAATTTTTATACATCTTTTAAAAATATTGCTTACTTAGGGTTCAAATTATCAGAGAAGACATCCTACCTTTTATCTGGCAATGTTGATTCTGAACATTTTTCTTGTTCATTTAATACAATCTTTATAAACAATATCATGTTGAATACTTTACCACAGGAAAAGTATCTTGTATTTCAATCTTATATCCTTAAATACATTTTCAGAAGTGAGACTAAATATATGTTTAAACTTATCTCAGAGAAACATTATAGTTACTAATTTTGTTTTCTATTTATTTAATTAGGTAGTTCCAGGATCACATTTGTACTGGCATTGCCTAGCCCACAATTATTTCTGTTTTTCTTGAAAGTATAGATCATTAAAATAGCCTTAGTGAATTTCTTATTGGGCTGACTCCAAACCTCCCTAAAGTCTGTCTTGAAGATGTAGACGTCATTAAAGAGGTACGTTGATACATATTTCTGTAGGTTTGCTTAATTTTATTCTTGTGCTCAGATTTTCAGTAGCTAACATGTTATGTGTAAGATCAGCCTTGGTCTTTTTGGCTTTTCCTGTATCACCTCAAACTTATGCCTCACCCTTTGTGTTCTACATTTTCAGGGTCCGATATGTAGTATTAAGTCAGTGTCTTCAGGACTTTCTGAAGTTGTCTTTCCCACTTACCAGATAAGCGGCTTTAGCCAAGCCACTTTCTTTTTCTGCACTCCAATTCTTTTATCTATGAGAATTACATTACATACTATGTTTTCATGGCAAACTGAGAACATTTGGGAGATAATATCTTATGTGTCAGAAACATAGTAAGTATTCCACATATTGTATTTGTAAGGACACAGATGTAGACAGAAGGACTACCTGACATGGAATGTCCTCTTCAAAAAGCATTGCACATTCCCTTGGGCATGGAAACAGTGGGCATGGAAACCTTACTTCCCTTTGGCATGGTAATAGTCATTACTTGGGAACCACATAAACCGATTCAGGTTGTTTTTGATTATGGGCCTTTGTTGATTAAGCAGCAGAATGATTAATTGACCCTGGCTAAACTTGGATTTGGGGATATCAGATTCATCCTGTGGTCACTCTGGTATACATGGCTATACTTGAGGGAATAATGCTTAGATGAGTGTGGTCCACAGTGGGCGAGTAAACAATGTGGTGCTGGTGACATAAACTGCCTATTGTAGTACAGTTGAAGTTTGTGGATGGTTATTCTCTTCAGAGGTTCCTATAACAGGCTATTTACTGTTCCAGTTATAACAAATAAATCTCCATTTTCTGTGTTTTTTTACCATTGATACATTTTCTTAACTGCTTACTTTTTTTTTTTAGCATAGTGTTATAGTGCTATAGTGCTGTGAATGTCCCCCCAAAGTCTTGTATGGCTATGTAAATGACAGGCTTCTCAGAGATAGCTGGATCTAGAGTTTGTGACTGAGTCACAATCTAATACTGGGGTTAAGGGTATGAGTGCTACACCCACGCTGAGGTGGACAGCCTGCAGCAACACAAGGGAGGAGTGAGGATTGCTCCCCGCTTCTCTCCTCGTTTGTTGCTTTGTTACTTTCTTTACACTATGACTGTCCTCCTCTTCCAAGGCCCCCTACTTTGGAGCAGTGCATTATGGATTGAAACCGTAAAAACCATGAGGTAACTAAGCCCTTCCCCAGTAACTTTGGATGGTGGATATTTTGTCTCAGATTTGGTAACAGAAGTAGAGTTGTTTCAGTGACTATACCTGACCATGTGATGCAGGGGACTTTGGCAATGGCTTGTAGAAAGAGTTTGGAATAATTTAGAGGCGCTGGATGAAAAAGTAGAACTGGAACACCTGCTGGAAGACCAGAAGCTGATAAAAATTGGTGTCCCATGGCTTGGCAGAAAGTTTGAATTTTGTTCATGCCCAGAGACTTTGTTTGAGACTGTGGATTCAGTATGGTAGACTAATTAATCTGGCAGAAGTAATTTAAGGCAGTCTAATGCTAAACTGGTGGCATGATAGCTATTGGGGGCCTTTATCCAGATTTATGTTGAGAATAAAAAGCAAAGAGCCCAGAAAAATGATTTATAATGTTATGAGTTTGGCCAGAAAAGAAACTCTAATGGAGCGATGGACTACAACCATAGAGTAGAGGATACTGTGGCTGCTGAGGAGAAATAGAAAAAAAAATCGCAAGTCCCTACCATTTGCAGCCTCAAAATTGCAAAAACAAAAGACTCTTATTTGAGAAGAAAGCCATGAAGCACCATGTTCCAGAATGGTGGCAGCTTAGCAAATTTGTTCCTCAGAAATGGATTCAGAGCCCCCAGCAAACTAGGCCCTTGACCCCTATAGCCAAGAGAAAGGAAGCCTGACAACTACTCCAGGTGGCTGTAGACCTTGGTATCATTCAAGTGGTGCCAATTTTAGGTGCATGCAAGTAAGAGTTGTGAGTTCAGGAAGGCTTCTGCCCACGAAGCCTGGGAGACCAGGCAGTGTGCTTTGGAGAGAGCAGTATGTAAAGTTGTGTTTGTGAAACCAAAGGTACACTAGAAACCCCAAAAGTTTGGAGAGGCAAGAAACATGGGTCACCTAAGGAAAAGCTGCAGGGAGAAAGCAGAGTGGCCCCAAGACAGAGGTCACAAGACCTACAATCCCTAGAAATGTCATAGGAGCCGAATCCCCCAAGCCCTTTGAGTTCACCTCTTGCCACAGACTGTCTTGAATGCTGCACAGGGAACTACAGCATGTAATGTTTGCTGTGCTGGGTTTTGGACTTGCATTGGCCCTATTCTTTTCTATGTCCTAGTTTGCAACATTTGAAATGAAAATATTTATGTTGCTCCATTAAATGTTGGAAGTGTTTCACTTTCTTCTCATTTGCACAGGGGCTCTCAGCTAAGTTTGCCTTACATCTTAGGGGAGACTTGGACTTGGACTTTTCAGCAATACTGAAAGTGTTAGGACTTTGTGAACTCTTAGAGATGGCCCTAATGTCTTTTGCACAAATAAATGTACATGTATCTTTGGGGGCCGATGGTGTAATGTTATGGTTTGTGTCTAGATGTTTCTCCAAATCCTCATTCAATCATGGAGTTAGGCTTTTTGGAAGTGATTCAATCTATAGTCTGTGGCTGATTCATGGTCTAATTCTAGGATTAAAGGTATGAGTGCTCCACTTGTCCCAGAGACTTGTTCTTCCTCCTCTCTTCTTGCTTATTGCTTTGTTACTTTCTGCCAGCTGCAACTGTCCTCCTTTGCCAATTCATCTCTTCTTGGAGCCAGTGGATTATAGACAGAAATCTCTACAAACGGTGATCTAACAAAATCTTTTCCCCCTTAATTTGGAGTGTCAGTCCCTTTTGTCTCCTCAACAAGAAAGTTAACTAAGACATAGAGTATCTTGGAAAATGTTGGTAGCCGTGAAAGCTGGAAAACTGGACCCATGTGTGAAAGTAGGACTAGGCCTCAGTGCCAAAAGCAAACAAACTGCCTCAGTCCTGAGATAAGCATCCTGGCTCGTTAATTTGGCTATTAGTCATTACGCAACCTTCTGTAGCATGTTACCAACTTTGCAGTGGTAAAATAAATGTCTATATTGTTGCTCAGGGGATAAGGGGATCATCTCCCCAGATAGACAGACAAGTCACCACCTAAACCAGTCCTTGTCTGTCTTTTCCTTATTCCTGTGGCTGTTTCTCCCCGGGTGGAATGGATCACACTGAAACCCGTGGAGCCTTATAGGAAAAGCTTTTGTACTTTATTTTGTTCTATCAATTTTCTCTGTTGGACATGTTCTCAATGAACACATTGGTGCTGAGTGGTATCAGCACCAACACTTAGAAGAAGAGTTTCATAAGAATCCAGATTTTTGGGCTGAAAAAGTGTGGTGCTTTAGGTGGAGCATCTTTGACCTAGATTGTCATTGAGAGCTGCCCAGAAAACTGAAGAAGTACACTTTGGTGCATGGCAGTGTGAGTCATGGAGCATGGCCCTGGGTCTGCGTGTGGTACCTGACCCTTGTCTCAAGTTGTTTCCCCTTGCTGTGCTTCCTGACTGACCTGAGAGAGAGAGCTTTGCTGCACCACTCCCTTCCCCTCTGACACTTCAGGCTTGTTGCCTGCTGACCACACACTGACCCAGATTAAAATCTCTTCTTTTAAATTGTGAGTATTGAGAGGTTTTTTCCTATAAGGAGACAGCAGCCTCACTCAGAATAAATGCCACACTGTGCCTGGAGAAAAATAGCTCTCTAACTGGTGAGAAGGCAAATGGATGAAGCTAGAAGGCACTTCCTACTGCAGTAGAAATGCAGTGTTGTTGTACTGCATCACGATATGCCACTGTCGGGTAGGTCTCCTCACTGATTGCCCACACTTCTATTTATTGATTATTAATCAATAGATATTAAATGGCTCCCAGAATTTAATGCCAAATGATGTGAATAAATATTTTCATCTCAAAATGAAATCCGTTACTCAGTGTGCTTTCTCCATCCGTAAAGCACAGAGATAAACACGGTATGGCAGTGCAATAGTTCACTTAAGGCAAATACCTGGAGCACTGAGGGCTTTTTTGTTAATGTTAAAAATATTGAGCATTTAAACTACTTTGGTTCTAAATCATATTAATCAGCGCTTGAGGCATAACTTCAAATAAAAAATGAAATAAACTAAATATTCCCTAATATGAACATCCTCCACTATTGGCTATTTCTGTGTGACACCAAACACCTCTCTCTCTCTCTCTCTGTCTCTCTGTCTCTCTCAGTCTCTCTCAGTCTGTCTCTCTATCTCTCTCGGTATGTCTGTCTGTCTCTGTCTCTCTCTCTGTCTCTCTCTCTCTGTCTCTGTCTCTCTGTCTCTCTGTCTCTCTCTCTCTCTCTCTCTCTCTCTCTCTCTCTCTCTCCATCCTTCTCTGGGTTCTCAACATGATTTGTCTCATCTTCCCAGCCTTATTAATTCACTGCTATTCCAAGACTGTATCACTAGGTGACACCCTGCCGCCTTATTTAGATCTCTCTGTAGTATTCATTTCTAAGCTATGTGATTCCCACACTTCTCAAAAGCCAGACACCTATGTTTGGAATCTAGACTTTAAATTTCTTAGCTCTCTGTCAATAAGCAACCTAGATAGTATTGTTATATGTCACAATAGCAGCTACATGGTAAGGTTCTTGTGGCAATTTAAAAAAATAGTTTTAAAAACCTAGAAAACATTACTAAAATTTCTCTATTATTTTATAATTTAGAATACTATTTTATAAGTTAGAATACTATATTATGTATATTATAAGAAAACTTGAGTATAAAAACAAGTAAGTTATAGAATTAAGTAACAAACAAAATAGAACAAACTGCTAGTGATTGTGATGGTGCCAGAGGTATGATCAGGTGACAGAAGAAAAGACTATGGCCTGGTTTACAGGTAGTTCTGCAGGTTCTGAGGTATCTCTGTCTCCCACATGTGGACATCTGCAGCATTTACTCTGTCTTTCTGGGACATCCCCATAGGATATTGGGAAATCTTCACAATGAACAGAAATTTGAGCAGAGTATACCTGGTTCGATATTTTGCTTCGAATAAATATGATCAGATATGTGATTATGTCCTGATTCATTGGCAAGAGTCAATGATCTGGCTGGGTGATCAGGGACTTGAAAGGACCATGATTGTAAAACTGGTGACAAAACATTCGTAGAAGAGATGTGTGGATAGACTTCCACAGTATAGATTCCATTGTTCTATTTTGTTTGTTACTTAATTCTATAACTTACTTGTTTTTATACTGAAGTTTTCTTATAATATACATAACATAGTATTTTAACTTATAAAATAGTATTCTAAATTATAAAATAAGGATCTGAAGTCATGTGTCTCCTACATAAATGATTGCCAAAACATTGCCTAGCAGAAGAGGACTTTAACACTTAAATGGATAGAATAATCTATTCTATGGACAGTTGCCACTCTATTCCCATTGTCACTCCTGTTATTGTTCAATGGGTTCATGAACAAAGTGGTTATGGCCGCAGGGCTGAAAGTTATGGAGTTATTCTATTTCTTTCTTTTTTGTACTTGGAATCAAACTCAGGACCTTGTACTTGGAAGAGGTGCTGTGTCATTGAGCTGTATCCCTTGCCTAAGGCTGGAGGTAGTCATGGGCTCAGTCGTATGGACATCTACTCACCAATGCTGGTCACTCCACAACCACTGCAGAGGATTCAGTCTGAGGCTGACATGGAGCCTTCAGGCCAGCACCACTCCCCAGGAGGATCATCCTGCATCCTGGTGGCAGGTGAGTTATACTGAGCCACTTTCATCATGGAAGGGATAATGCTTTGTCTTAACGGAAACACACTTACTCTGGAAGTCGATGTGCCTTCTGTGCATGTAATGCTTCTACTCTGTCTATGCTATGTATCATGTCTGCCACCATTGCATCATACATATCATAGTTTGTGTTTAAGTATCACACCTTACAGCCAAAGAAGTGTACCAGTTGGATCATGACCATGAAATTCACTTATCTAATCTCTTCTCTGTCATCCAGAGTCATCTGGATGGAAAGGTAGAATGCACTTTTGAATATGCAGCATTAAACAGGGATAGTTGTAGAGTTGGGCAAGGTTTTCCACGAGGTTGCATAAGGATCTGAATTAGGGACAAATATGTGCTTTTGGCTTTCCCATAGTCAGCAATCATGGGTCCAAATATTAAAGGGTGAAAATGAGAATAATACTATTCACCATTACTCCTAATGACCCACTGGGAAATATATATATTCCTACCTGTTCTTGTGATCTTGTGATATCAGCTGACTTAGGGAGTCTTAGTTTCAAGGGAGAATAAATACTTGCATTAGAGGACATAGCAATGTTTCTATTACCTGGAGTTTAAAACTTCACCCTTTTCAAGGCCTGCCAAAAAGCTCAGCAGATTAAAGCACCTGCAAGCCCATGCAGGGGCCAGGAATTCAATCCCCAGGCCTGCCATGCTGGCCTAGGGTGCACTAACATGACAGTTGAGACTGAGCATAGTGGTGAGCATCTGTAATCCCAGCTATTGGGAGGCTGTAAACAGGCAGTATGAGTCCAATATAGTAGTGAGACCCTGAACACTCTGTAGACCCTTCCCTAAAAGTACAAAATAAACAAACAAACAAACTTCACCCTTTTTAGTTTCCTCATGACACTGAATCAACAGACCAAATAAGTGAATTGCAGTGTTGAGGGGAATGATTGAGCCAGAGTACCAAGAAAAATTTGAGTTATTCCTCAACAATAAAGGCAAGGAAGAATGTGTCCAAGGTATAAGAGATGTAATTGTCTGCTTGATTAGATTAAGTATCATATGCCAGATTAGTAAAACCCAGTTCTGAACGTGTCTGGGTCATGCTTGCTGAGAGGATTGGCATGTGGAGGAGATGGGGAGCACATGGAGGAGATGGGGAGAAATCCACTCTGGTGGTGGTTGTCAGTATCTAGAAGGCTTGGAGCATGGATGGGATGAATTGGATATGGGACCTAGGAAGCCAGCTTGTGTCTGAAAAGCTCTGTCCTCCATAAGCAGCTGTGTCTTTTGCTGCTATTGCCAATGGATGTCAGACTCCCTTTTCTTCTGTGCTCCAGCACAGACTCATAGCAAAGCTTCATCATCCTCGAAACCTCTTATTTTACAGCTTCTAGTTTCTTGGAATGAGCAGCAACTGTACCTTCAGGCTCTCTACTTTGCAGAATTAGTTGTAGGCTATCTCACCTATGATCCTGGAACCCTTCTTAATAATTTCCTTGGGGTAATTATGCACAGGTTATACATACATAGTACATATAGCTCTTTTCTACTCATTTTGTTTCTTTTGAAAACCCTAACCCAAACAAGTGTCTTCAAAAAATTGTTGTGATAATGTAAAGTTATTCTTAAACATCTGAAAGTCACCCGTCAAGCAGGAAATGTTCACTAAAATTTGGCGGTAGCTTTAAAAAAATCTTATACATGATATTACACTAAAAACTTGAGTACACAAACATGAATAGTCACAGAATTGAAGTCACACAAAACAAGCAAAAGCAAACAAAAATGCTACCAATGGTGCTGGTGTTAGAGGTTAAGAACAAGCACTGAAGAAAACGGTTAAGTAAATAATTTAAAGCTACTGATGATGATGATCCAGTAGCTGTCTGCCATCTATCAAAACTCTTGCTGAACAAATGAAGTTGATTTATAGGATCAGCATTTCATGCATTCTTCACAACAGCTACATGAAGTCAGTGTCTGTATGGACCTTCCTGGTAAGAAAGCCCAAAGCGTGTTAATAATTTATTCCATCATATAACTGCAAGACTGCAAATTTAAATCTAGGTGAGTTTTATCCCTAAATTCTATCTGCTGCGTGCATTCTGCTCTGCTATCTACTTACGTTTTCTTTCTCAGCTGCTATTGGTTAAAATTTTAATACAACCTTTCAATATTTTTCCTATATTTTGGAATGAATTGAGTTGTTTTTGACATCTAATAAGAAAAATCATAAACACGTCTACAGATTGAGCATCTTATTTCCCAGGCTGAGTGCTGAGCTGACAGGCATGCCAGAGCCTCACTTAACTTCTTACAGTTTCCGTGACATTCCTCTCCTCTCTGACAGTTGCATCAGCATTTCTGCTGCTGCTCATGCTGATAACACATACACCAAATAGAAATCACTTGGTGACATATTAGCTAGGAGATTCCTTCGCAAAGCATGTTCAGGTGGCAGGAAAGTGTCCTGTGGCTTGCTGCCCTACTCCACAGAACAGCTGAATAATTCAAATGCCACTTTAGAGATGTGGGAACAAATTTTCTACACTGGTATCTGCATAACAACTAAGGCTTGCCAAAAAGTTGTTGCCACAAAGTTGTAAGTTTAAATTATAATGTAAAGATCAGATTTTAAAGATGGCCTTCTTTAATATATATTCTACTTTTATTTGACACAGTAAGAAAAACATAAGGTGTAAAAGGCAGAAGAAATTAAAGGAAGATTTGGATGTAATAAACTTTAAAATAAGAAACACTTGTTCATTGTCTTTTAAAGTATTTCATAATGTAAAATCTTGCTCAGATGTTTTATTTTGCTGTTTTCTGGGTTTTAAGTAAAACTAGAAGTAGTTTCATAATGAATAATCATTGAAGGCCCTGAACTGCATGGATGTATATGAAATCTTCATTTTTCATTCATGGTAGAATTAAAGCACATGGAAAAACACACCCATGCACACACATATGTGCAAATATGCACATGTAAACTTCATTCATGCCCTATACTCTGCAAAAGTTCACAGGCATAAACACAAAGATGCTATCCTCATTAGCTACATCCTCTAAATGAATGCACTAGACACATCTGTAGATAGGTAAATCACATAGTCACACATACACACAAACACAAACTCATAAACAAACACACTTTCACAAATAAACTGGAAAAAGAGCAGGGAGTCAATGAGTAATAAACCTGAAGGGATAAGAACGAAATTTGCTGAAAAATAAAATTCTACTCTAGAAACCTCAATATAAACCTCATACTTTTCATGTAATGCATTTCAATTCAGAGTTGCTAGAAATATTTCATATTTGAAACAGCAGTCAAATATTCTTTTACTTGATTGTGCTTTTGATTGTGTCCTGAGAGAAGGTTTTACTTAGCAAAGCATTTGTACCAAGGACCTAGAGGTACAGAGATAATATGAACAGGACAAAGAGAGAGGGTACAAGGGTACTCCACATTCAACTAACAGTAATTTGCTCTGAGGTCAGTGCTGAGTGAAAACCTGCAGGCACCACTGAGAGCTATCCATAGGAAGAAACAAAAGGTTATACAGACAGTAGCATATCTAAAGAGAACATGTTGCTACTTACATCAATATGATTCATGAAAGGTCACTGTGTCCCACATACAACTACAAGTTATTGGGTACCACTAAATTAAATGAGACATTCTAGACTGTAAACCTAGGCAGTCATAAATCTCAAACCTTCAATTCTTCAATACCATCTATGGCTAACTAATTTTGGTTTGGTTGTAAATGTGTATGTTTATCTTTTAAGTAAATATTTTTATATTTGTGTAATGAGAGTTGTTGAAGAATTGCTGAAGAGGTCTGAGAAGTTAAAACCACAAAATCATAAGTAATATAAATGGGCTGACTTGTTTTAAATTTATTTTGGATTAGCAAGGTGAATTACTACAATGTCTATGAGTAGGTGCCTCATTCTGGACAGAGATGAAGATTGAGATTATCAATAAAGAAGATTTTGAATCATTATCTGTCTCTAGTAACAAATGCTCCCTGACATCCTGAGCTTTAGGCTGTTGTCCTTGTCCCTCTGATGTTTTAAATGTTATTTAAGAAACACTGGAATGGGAGATATTTCTTTGAAGATCCATTAACTTTAAACTTACTTCCCTTATCCTTCTGGGAAGGCAACATTTATTAACCTAGAGAGCATTCCTGGAAGGGCTATTTATTTGCTCTTTGCTTTGGCCACAGAAATAACTTCTAGAACATGTACAGAACAACTTTGGGTTAAGACTACTTGCTGTTGGATTATACTTTTTTGTTCAGTATGACCCAGAGTGCAGTTATCCTAAACAATTTTTGCTATTGCGGAAGAAAAGAAATAAATTCCCAAAAATAATATATCAAACTTGAAATTTTACTTACAATATGTGTTGGTTTTGCAAGATTGAGGCCATTTTTATTCAACTCTGACTAAAAAAATATTTAGTGGAAAACCAGTAAAGGAAAAAAATACAGGCTAAATTTGGTTAATGTAGAAAATTCTTTAGTTGTTTCACATAAGACTGTCTTTATTTTTAAAATGCTAAAATTGCAATATTTTTAAGTCTTATTTTCTGAAAAATCTTCTTTTTAACTTTTTAAAATGAGTACATAATGACAGTTCAAGGGAAAAAAAACATAATGGGCTAAAATGGCATTTAGCTAATGGCTTTTAAATTATTGACTGAATCAGTGATATTTTCTGTAAGCTGATATGTAGTCTGCAGTTACTCTGTATCATTTTCTGTTCTCTGATTTGGACATGCTACTACAATAAGACAGATCAAAAAGTTTTCCTTTATAAATAACGTTTTATACTAGGGAGACAGACATTTAACAACAACAACAACAACAACAACAAACTGGCAAATTACCGTTAAAACTCATAAAACCAGAGAAAATAGTAAAATAGAAACTTATAACATAAAACACAAACACTTCAGGGAACGCTGTTGGAGAAGAAATTTTATTAAGTTTACATTCACTGGAGAAAGAGTTTTAATTTCTATGCTTTATTGCAAGAAATAGCAGGCTGAGTTGCCTGTAAGCAGAGAGCTAATCCATACTCCAAATCTCCTGTGCAGGTGGTGGCACTGGTTGGCCTCTCAGGCATCTGGTATTCACTTTCTCATAGCCTAACTCTGTGATGGCAAACCTATGGCCTTTGTGTCAGGGCCCTTTGGTTGTTACCGTTGAAAGCTCTAGCTTTTCTCTTCTTCCTCCTCATCTTTCTCTTCCTCTTCCTTCTCCTTTTTCTCCTTAATTTCTCACTTATTGTGTTTATTTTATTTTTAAAAGTGAATAAAAATAGTACAAAAAAATCACACATTCAAAATAATGCAGATCTTCACCAGACAAAATAATAGGAATTCAACAACGGTGGTTATATTGCACAATGTTGTTTCCAAATTAGTTCTATAGACTACCAGATATAAGCAAGGAACATTGGTAAAACAAAACAAACAAAACAGTTGTACAACATTAAAAAAAACAAGAAAAATAGTAAACATTATTTGCTCCTTTCAAAAAGCACTAAGAGGTTTGGTATCAGTGGACTAGATGATATTCCTACTGGACAACTTTTATTCAACTGCCACTATTCTGTAATGATGGTTGGTCAGGGTGAAGGTGCTCATAGTACTTTAGTAACAGTTTGTAAATCTGTGTAGTGAAAAAAGTGCAAAATTATAGGTTAATATAACATTAATTGTACCTATAATTATAAAAACAAGTCTGTAAATAAAGTCAGATTCTACCTGACCATGGAAACACATGCTGAGAAGTGTGTAGTCAGTGGATGATCCCACTATTGTGTGAATACCAGAGTGTTCATTTACATGAACCAAGATGGCCATGACTTCATCAAGTGAAACAGTCTTGTGGGAGAACTACTGTATGTACAACTACACGCCCAGTAATAGAAGCATCACTATGTTGCATATGACACTATTCCCATTTTTTCCTCTTCTGTCTTCTGGGGAAAAAAAAAAAAAAACAAACCTTCCATGTTATTGTTGGGATTCCTTTTGCACACTGATTTGGGAAGTAGATGGTAATAAAATCTTGGCTAATATCAATACATGGGATGACAGGTTTACATCCTGGAAACAAAACAGAGTGATTTAAATTATATTCCTCTCTCATAGCATAGTCAGAGGTATGCACCCAAGGATTCTAAGGCACCTGCCACTCTTAACCCAAGACATCAATCTCAGCCTTGCACGTGGTTGATACTGCATGTCATCTTTCAGTCAGCCTGAAAGAAGAAAGGCCATAAAGTGACAGACGTTTTTATTTTTACAGCTGTGAGCAGGAAGTGACATCATGACTTCCTACACCATATCGTTTAAAGCTTTGTCACATGTTCACTCAAACTGCAAGTTGGGTCAAATAACCAGTTTAAACTTACATTTCTATTATCAAAAATAATGAATATAAACTCAAGTCACGTTTATATCATACTGTACATTTGTGGATCTCCTAATGTCCACTCCTACACATAAAACCGTGCAGTCACACCTATGGATGGGAGTCAAAGGCACACTTGGTTATTTCAGTTTAAAATGGCAGACCTGAGGACAGTGATTGGTTCTGTTCATTAAATCCGCATGTAGTTCCTGGTGCGTTGGGATAAACTAAGAATAAAATTATTTTTTTCCTTCCCATGCACACTGCACAAAAAGAATAGAGTACTTTGAATTAAAAATCTCATCCAGAAAATACAATAAGGGAAAGCAACAGAGCAGTCCCTGGCCCCCAGCAGTTGTCAAAATCCTGCTGAGCTAGAGCTGGCAGCATGAAGGGCCTTTACTTAGTTTCTGGAGGAATTCTGTCCATTTTTTTTTCTCCAGTCCTTTTTTTCATTTTTTAAATGACTACATTCAAAGTGTGCTTTGGAAAACATGCTATCTTGGGGGCTAAACAGCATGTGTAGTTTGTGAGCCCAGGAATTGCCATGGGAGTGGGATCCTTACAGGCATTTGGGGGTTGCTTGCTCTTTTCCTTGGAAACTTATTGAGGATATTCAATTTGTTTTGCAATTTATTTTCCCATCAAGGTAGTCATTAATGCACTGTGTAGGCGTGGTCCTTTAACTTGAAATCTCTCCCTTATGGACTGACCCTTGTGGTCAGTTTTACCTTCTGTTTAGCTCCCATGCAGTTTTGTCTTGTCCATGTGAAAACCTATGTTTGTTCTGCATTAGTTTTAGTTCCCTGGTTATCACAATCAACTTCTACTCCACAATCTACTTTTCTCCTTTCACTGATAAGCTAACACCACATATTTGAAGGTTTTGTGAGAAGAGTGGATTACTTCCAGCACAAACTTCTGTTGATAATCTAATCTCTTGTAGCAAAGAGACCTTAAATATAACTTTTTAGTAAGTTAGATTTTGTTTTCTCCTTCTCAAATGGTCCAGAAAGAGATAATTCAAAGGTCTTAGGAAAAGCCTCCACACTGGTGATAGGTTCTTCATTTTGAGAATAACATCATCAAGCTTTTTAAAATTTACTATAATAAAACATCTATGATAATTAACTTTTTTTTTTTTTTTTGATATTTTTAGGACAAGGACTACAGGGTCTACAGGGTCTCACTACACAGATCCAACTTGTAGTGGTCCACCAGTGTTCAGCTTCCCACAAGCTGGAATTACAAAAGCATGCTACCATGCCCTGTCTCAATTGCCTTCTCAGTGCACCCTGTGGGCAGGTTGGCAAGGCATGCTGGGAACTGAACTCCAGGCCCCTGCATCTGCCTAAGCAGGCACTTTAATCCACTAAGGTATGTGGCCAGCCCTTATGATAACTAACTTTTAAGAAGAAAGGCATGTTTTGACGCACAGTTAAGAGATCACAGTTTGTGGTTGATTGGGTTCATGAAAGCAGGCATGTTCCAATTTTTGCGCACCAAAGTTGAGCACATTATGAGCCAGAGAATAAGGAGAGAAGAGAGGGCCTACAGTATCCTTTGAGAGGATGTCACAAGTGATCTCATCACCTCTGACTAGGCTTTGGTTCTTAAAGGTGTCATCTCCCACTAGTGCCACCTGGGAACCAACAACATTTTAAAACATGGGTCTTAAATTTTATTGGATACAGGATCTCACATACTTCAGACTCATAATGATCCTCCTGTCTCAGTCTCCCCAGCATTAGGATTACAGACATGTACCACCATACCCAATGTTGGGGCTAGCAGAGCATGCAGTTCCCGGGGTCAAATTCTAGTTCTTGTGCTTGCCAGGCAGGTCATGAGATCACTGAGCTATACACCCAGCTCTAGTTTGAACCTGTTTGTGTTTACTGCTAGAAAAGAAAGAGTACCAGAAGAAGACAAATTCGGGTCATGACCCAAAAGAACCATATCCTCCTCCACTTGATTTTGTTATAATTAAGTTTCATAGTCGTATGGAGCTGCAAGAAACATCCAAAATGCTGATTTTCTGATTAACATGGATAACCAGGATGTAGGAACTTTATTACTAAAAAGGGTAGCAGCGAATATTGTATAAAATCTATATAAAGCTAGATTTCACAAAGAATAGTAGTATATTATCTCCCACAGAAATTATACCAACATACTGTTATTATCACTAATGGAGATGTCTTATGATTTTTATTTATTTTATAATAGACTTCATGTATTCACTTACTTTGCTATCTTCTTACTTTGTGAATGTTTTACAAAGGCCATCAATCTCTTTCACAGTCCAAAACCATTTATAAATTCAGTCAACTGAATCTCACAACTATACATTATTATATAGCTGCTATAATGAAAGTTGTCTAAGAATTTGCATGTATAATATGCCTTCGAAGGAACCCTGGTGGGGGAAAGAAATAATACTGGAGATG
>PVKN010003217.1:15448-38424 GCA_004027915.1 Capromys pilorides | reverse complement strand
GGAGAGGAGGAGAAAAAGGAGGAGGAAGAGGGAGAGGAGGAGGAGGAAGAGGAAGAACAAGAAGCTGGGAAAGCAGGGAAATAGCACAGTAGAATAAGTGCTTGCCTGGTCCCACAAAAAAAAAAAAAGAAGAAGAAGAAGTTAGAAACTAAATCTGACTTGGTGTTGAGAGGTGCAACTTCTGCAAAGTGATCTGGATTAGACAAGGCCATTAAAATGTGTCTCTCATGGAGACACTGGTGTATTTCCAAGAAGCAAGAATCATCACCAAATATGAGTGCTTGAACCTCTAGAACTGAAGGTTCCTTTCTTTATAACATCTTTTCTTTATAATGCACCCATTCATGTCCTGTCATTGGCAACAGAAAAATGGGTGATATTATGGTTTGTGTCTAGTTGTCTGCCCAAAGTCTCATGCAATCATGGGCTGGGGACTTCTAGAGTTTGAGACTAACTCATGATCCACTGGGATTATGAATCTTAGTACTGTTGGGATCATGGGTCTTAGTACTGCTGGGATTGTGGGTGTACGAACCTTCCCCTGCCTGAGGCAATAGCCTGAATGTAATATAAGAGAGTTAGAGAGACAGACTCTCTCTGTTGCTATTGTTGCTGTTCCTCCACCATGAACTGCCACTCTCTGCCATGTTCCCCTCTGCCTTGGAGCCAGCTAAATATGGACTGAAACCTCCAGTAACTAAGAGCTAAATAAACCTTTCCTTCCTTCATTTTTGGTGTTGGATATTTTTCCCAGCAATGAGAGAAGAGTGACAGGTGAATACACTCCTATGACTGAGAAAATTATACCCTTCACATATGCCATTAAGGCTATATTGACACCATGCCCAAATATAAACTACAGAGTATTTTAGTTCTACTAAAGCATTGAGAGTATTTTACAATTATAGAAAACTTTTTTTATTTTTATTTTTTAAGAACCTTTAAAGGGGCTGGGGAGATAGCTCAGTAGAATAAGTGCTTGCGTTCTGGGAGAAAAAAGTAAAAAAAGTAATAAATAAATAAATAAACGAACCTTTAAAAAGCCATTGCTGTTAACAATGAATGAGGAAAGTTGGTCAATGAAACAACTAGCAAAGAGGTGAAAGTTGAACTTCCAAAGAATGCTTCATAATATCCAATTTATCCTGACAGAGAATCAGCCCTTCTGTTATTATGGATTGAAGTGGGTATCTGGGGTTAGGCCAGTTCATAGTGTGTGGTACTCTAAGGACTAGGGCCTACCTTCTAGGGGCTTCCACAGGGTTTTTGGATGGGTACTTGAGTATCAGGCCGAAATCTTCAGTGGCTTTGAGACTGTAGAACTTGCATCCGAGTCTTCTGTCTATCAGTCGCTACTTGGGCTGTAAGTTTGCTACTGAAATTCTCCATGAATCACTTTCTTTACCCCCAAGAAGTTAACTACAGGTGAAGTTTGGCTGAGATGATGATGTGCATAGTCACATTCAGCATATGATAAATCTCCAAAAATACAAAGACAGACAAAATCTCCTTTCTCTTTCTCTTCCTCTTTCCCTCTTCCTCTTCTTTTTCCTCTTCCTCTTCCTCTTTCTCTTTCTTTTTCTCTTTTTCTTTCCAGAATGAGTTAAATTCTGTCAAAGCCATCTAACATGTAAACCTAGGAAACTCAACTTCCTTTGCATTTTTAGCATTGGCTGTCCTGTTTGCATTATTAACTACTTAAAATATGATGAAGTTATGTTTTGCTTTCTGTTCTACTCTGATTTTTCAAGGTAAGTACCTGAAAAATAGGTTTGCCATTTCTTGCAACATTTATTTAAACCTTAATAAAGTAGGACAGAAAACACAATCACATGTACTTTTGTTGTTACAACATCAGTAAACACTTATAATCTCAACTAACACTAACAAATAATCTTGCCCCTAAGGAAAAGATGTGGACCTAGTCCTTCCATAGCTCACAATTTAAAAATTTGTTTTCCACTGTGGTTCAAGCCAGAAAACTTTCACAAAGCAAAGCTCCTGCCCTATTGGAGATGGTATTATGGTTGAATTGTAAACATTACCCAAGGGCCTATTGATCCCTACCTGATGACATTTTGGAGCAGTTGCATAAACTTGAGAAGGTGAGGCTTAGGGAAGGACATTAGGTCATTGCGGATAAGTCTTTGCAGGAGTAGTGGGGTCCTCCCCTGCTCTTTGCTTCATGGCCACATAAGGTAAACCGTTCTTCTACCATGTACTTCTACTATGGTGTACTTTGCTGCCACAGGCCTGATAGTCATGAGCCACATAAAGATAAGCTGAAACCTCTGAAGCCATGAACCAACAGAAACCTTTCTCCCTTCTAAGTGGATTAGCTCAGCAATAAAAAACCCTGATTGGCATTGATGTTATCTTAAGTCTCCGGGCTATTTGGTAACAGAAAAGAAAACAGCACTTTGGGCATTTTGGGCAGCTCTCTGGACTTCAAGTGATGACTGATAAATCTGATCTTGCGGCAGGAAAAACAACAGGCCAACAGTCGAGTTTCAGGAGGCTGCCAATGTATGTGTTTCGAAGTCATGTCATCATCCTCTTGAATGTCATATAACTTGGTTCCTAGGTTTTAACTAGCAGCCACAAATGATTTTAGAGTACCAATTTTTAGTCCTTCAGAAGGCAGGAAAACTTGTCCAGGAGCTGATTAATTTCTAGCTAGAGACTCTGAGGTGAGCAGGTCTGCGGGCCTTGGGCAGGGTCACACCCTGGAGGGAGGGTGGTGCAGACTGATTTGCTGACAGTAGCCCCCAGAAATTCCTTGCTCCTGAAACTGATCTAGAGAAAACACCCTACTTGAGAGTTTGAGAAGAAAAGGAGCAGCAGATCAACACATACTACACAAAATGCCAATTTGAGCCTTTTCAAGAACCTTTATATTTTGTAAAACATTATACATTCTCTTGAAATATAGTGCATGAACAAGTCCTACAAGCCATTGATTTTCATTTTTGAGGAATCATATACGTTCTGCCCAATTATTCTTGGAACATGGTCCAAGCCCACACCAAATCTTTTCTTTTGTTTCAACCCCACAATTGTTTTACCCTCAGTGACTTTGCACAGAAATGGATAGCTAATGCTTTTCGTTAAGCTAGTCAAGAAAAATTGCTTATCAGGTTTGACTCCTTCATCAGCCTGACTAATTATACCCATTCACTGTTCCTTTCATACAGAGATTTCAAATTCCAACTCTCAGAGAAGTACACCACCCAAAAGACATCTGCTTCCTGGCTCCCTGATCTTCTTTTATCTCACCCAGCAAAGTATTCAGTGGTCCAGAAAACACAAGCTAAGCAAAATCTAGAAGGAAAGACAGATTTTAAACTGTCATGGGGTCAAGCTAAGAGAAAGGTTGAGAGAAAGGCAACAGAAGATGATGAGGAAAAAGGAAGAGCAGTTTTTTCTCGCTCAATATGGCCAGGCAATGGCATATGGCATAGAGACCCTAGTGACAGATCTCTATTGACTGCTGCTCTGGGAGAGGACAGCGAATGAGAGTGAATTGCCAAGGGGTTGGAGGCTCAGACAGTAAGAGGCTCTAGGTTCCAGTGGGGACTCTGGAGGGGATGTAGCCTTGGGCTTTGGAAATAATCAAGGCAGTGCCCAGGTAGCAATTTCTTTTCTCTGAGCCACTACATTTTAAATGCTAAGCAAGTAGATGATCAAAAGCTCCATAAGCTTTGGAAGCAACTTCCCACTAGTTTATAATTCAGACTGAAATTTAGCCTTCAAAGGAAAATACAGGACTGGACCTTAAATGATTTATTTGTGTGGAAGTAACTCCTTTAGGTTAGTCCACAGCAAATTCTTCACTGTAGTCACATGCATCCTGACCTAAAGAGATCAAATTCAATTTTCTCTCTCCTGAGAGTTTTAAGTTCTCTAAAGTTTTCATTTTCCTAATTTGTCTGTCAGAGGGAATTTCATGGTAATAAAGCACAGAAATTTTTGAGACTGTGGTTGGAAATTTACTTTTTAAAAATGGACACCAATAAATCTCATCAGGAATAGTTTCTTCACACACCCTTTTCTTCTGAAGCTGTCTACAAAGAACTCTGTAATTTCGGTTAGGGCTTTCCTGCATGCTTGGCAGGATGCTTTCTAAGGTTACTAAAAACCAAACAGAGTAGACCACTTCTATTCTGCTTCAAATTCATTTTGCAGGTACTCAATTTATTTTAGCACAAAACTGCCAAATGTTATTCACATTAAATTGTGTCTTCTCAAAGATCTAGGGCCATTGAAACAATGTTTGTGTGGAACAGTGACTCTTCTAAGTACTACCTGGATAGCTGGAGACTGTGATCAGAAAATAGGATTATGATCTTTTAAGTTTCCAAGTAGTCCAGCCATGCTATATCCTTTCTGATAAACCTAGATGGTCACAGATTGCAGGGCAGGGTATCCAGACTGAGTCTCAGTGACCATCTTTACCCTAAGGCCTATAAAGTACCTGTCAGTCCAGAAGATACTTGTCAGACCAGACCATGCACTGATTCTTTCTACAGCCCCAGCTGAATCAGGAGCCAGAGGTGGATTCTTCTCCATCAGTTTCTCTGGTCCTGGACACAGTTGAAAAGTTCTACATGCAGCTTGGTTACTTTATCTTTTATGTTTAACATTTCGAGAAAGAATACAAATTCCAAGAAACTCAATAGTGTGGTTGCAAAGCACCTTGACTACATGGAGAGAAACTACATAAAGGAAATATCTAAAGTCACTCTTACTGGCAATGCACACAGTATAATTAACATTCAGTGGGTGTCATAAATAGCACTAAACAAATAGCTTAAGCATCGTAAGTATTGGGCAAAGGCCAGAGTTCTATTAAATACAAAAAATACTGTATTTGTCCCAGTGGCTGTATTGCAAGATAATGAACTCTACAAGTAGCAGAAGAGATGCAAATTCAGTTTTGCTCAGGACTCACAAATGCCATGATACATTATGCAGTGGAGACAGAGCCTTCGTCTAGACAAAATGCAAAACTCTTGTGTTCAGTAAATGTATAATTAAGAAAATATGAAGAGCATCTAATCATCAGGACTGCATGTGTGTCTGTAGCTTCAATCTTGTTTTGTTTTCTTAAAAAATCTCTAGTAGAAAGTCAAAACTCACTTTTTTAGGTTTCAAGTTTCACCTCTGTAGTTTTCAAAAGGGTGACTGGTATTTGCAGAGTTATAAAGCACTTTTAATCAGGCTCAAGAATTTTCTAACCCTTCCTTAAATGTTTACTTTCTAGCAAGTGACATGCCAGGGTTTTAATCCGTAAGAGCAGGTTTCATTACACAAATAACCAGACACTGTCTGGGAACAAAATTGAAGCAGCTATGATAGTTTTATTAATTTATTTGATTTACTTCTTGTTTCTCTTGCCCAATCTTATTTATGTCAAAGTAAGTTGAAGCAGAATTCATTATGTAGCAAAATGTAATTTGAACACTTTTTATTGGAACATGGTGATTCAGTCATACCTCAATAAGCCCCGTTATCTCTTCCTTTGTGCAGATCAAATCACACAACATGAGATTCCAAAAGAAACTGAAGAATTTGGGGGCAGCAAAGAAACCATGCCCCAATAACTTCATGGGCTACAACGTTAACATTCTGACAATTTTGCACTTCTATGATAATACTTTCTTGAGGAAAATTGAGCTGGTGAACTTTGTTTTTTTTTTGTAAACCTCAGTGAAATTACAGTTTCCAATCATTTAGCATAGGAATTAAATGAAGTATTGAATCTAATCCAGCACAGTTTGAGCATTTCTGCTTTTTGTCAATTAGGTGCACTATAAATTATTCCAAATTTCTACTGGATGCTTTTCAAACAGTATGGTTTAAGAAATTTTGCTTTTCAGTAGCTTAATGAAATGTTAGTGAGAAAAATAAACAAAGAGACTTTCTTCTCATTTGTCATTTGCTCACACCCTCACTGCACCAGTCATGGTGTTAGTTCACACAGAACCTTGAATTCAGAGTAGTCCGTTTCACCAAAGTCCATTTCTATGCTAATAGTATAGGAACAAGAGCTGTTTCCTCACAGAGACACCATGCATGTGCCCAGGATGATAAAATTAGCTCTTACCACTTGTGCGGCCCCTGAGCTCCTGGGTTGTGGCCTCTGAGTCACAGATCCTGGGCACTCATCACTGCAAAGCAGGCATTCTGTCAGAAACCCACTGCATGGGGTACAGACCAAAGGGGACAGCCACATACTGCAAAGGAGGAATATCTAGGAAAGGGACCAGCAAGCCCAGAGCCAATGTGTCCAGGGCTCCTGCCTCACCTCACCTGGTTTCTGGGTCCCCCAGGAAGGGGACCTTCCACAATGGGTGGGTTGGAATGATGATCCCCAAACTCCAGCACACATCTGAGCATTGTGGAGTTCAAATGATGCACATTTGCTGGCCTCACACGTAGTTACTCAATTTTGATAGATATCAGGTGGAAGGAGGGACTTAACTCAGGAAAAATCTAGTTACTATCACACATGTGTGTACTGAGTCATGTATACAACATAATAAGGACCACACCATGAGGAACAGAAATTCAGAAGTATACTCTTGCCTCTTTGGTCATTAGAGGAAAAACAAATCAAAGCCATATTAAGGTTCTATCTAACTCCACCAAGAGTGGCTCTCTTCAAGTACTCAAAAAACAGCAAATGCTGGATAGATCCTGGGCAAAAGTAACACTCTGTATTCCCGAATGTAAACTACTACAACCACTATAGAAATCAGCATGAGGATTCCTTAAAATAAGTAAAAGTAAAAATCCCACTCAACCAAGTTCTATTTCTTCTGGATATTTTCCCAATGGAATTAAAAATGTCATATTCCAGGAATGCACTCATACTTATAGAAATACTATTTATAATAGCTAAATCTTGAAAGTGGCCTACATGTCCATCAACAGACGAACAGGTTAAAGAAAACATTATGAGGAAGGATAAACTGAATCACTTGTAGGAAAATGGGATGCCTCTAGGAACCACAATGCTAAATTCAAAAAAGTCAGATACACAAGGTTAAATATCACATTATTACCCTTACATGAGAAACTTGAAGTATAAATAATTTAAAGAACAAAATAAAAGCCAAATGATAAATAGGGTGGGTAAACTTTTCATAGATAGGTGATCTAGGTATGAAGGAGATGAGAGGGGAGAGAGAAGAGAGCAAGGGAAGTAAGCAGCAAGAGGATGTGATGTGCACATGTACCAGCCCCCCACGCTGAATGCATTCATCATCTATCACAACTGTTGGCTTCTAATCTAGAATCTTCTAAGTCTCTTCACAATGTCAGTGCCTCCCTACTGATCTGCCCAAGAAGGTCTCCTCTGTATTGTGCCTTTTAAATCCTCTCAAAGGTTACCGCTTTTAGGTCACTCAGGGTATGCTGTGCTCTACTTTTTCAAGATTATTCTGATTTTAGCCTTCACATCCTGGCTCTTGTGTAGTCTTGTATATTCCATGTTCCTTTTCTTCTCCAATTCCATGTTCCTTTTCTTCTCCGATTCTTCTCCAAACAAAAGTCATCATGGACTAAGACACTACTGTATTATCATACTAAACTTAAAGCACTGGCGACTTGTAACTTTGTAACTTGAAACCCAAGTTACAAAACCAGATAAAATTTTTAAAATGCAACTGCCTTGGGATTTGAACAGAAAGAATAGGGAAAATAGCTTAAACTCAGCAGTGAACAGGTATGACCAAGGTGGTAGGTGATATGCAATCCAAATATAAAGGTGGACCAGCACCTACAAGAGTCAGGGACAAGTGTACCTTATGCCTACAGCTCACTGAGATATAGTGATATCCTCCATGTCATGAAAACCACAGGAAGACACCACCAAGTAGGAGATAAGATCATCTATTCATTCAGTCACTCATTATCTATTCAGTAAGCATCTGCAATATCCTGGACACTGTTCTAAGAGCTGAAGATCCCAAAGTAGTCATTTGTGATTGAGCAGTCTATGACTAGGGGCTCACAAAATTGCCAATAAGTATTTATTTGCATCTGCAATTTTTCAGTGTCATTTAGTGACTACTGCTACTCAATTCCCGGGAAAACGTGACTTCCTGATTACACATTCGTCATCTGACAGAGACATATGACTACACACGCGGAGCCTAATCTGAACTTCCATCCCCACTCTCTCCACCCACTCCCCGTCCTGCAGTTTCATGATTAAAGGTCCCATGGAGTATGCTTCATCAGAGATTTGTTTTATTTCATCTCATTGGGAAACTTTTCCATCCTGGCAAATGTATCTCGATACACCCAAAAAAACACACAACCTTCACCTGGGGAAAGCAAGGGCTCATTCAGTTCTCTCTTTGGACATATTTCAACCCCTTTTCTCTGAAGGGAATGCTAATTAGTCTCCCCAAGCCTCTCTCTGACTGCATTTCTATGATCCCAAAAGGCTGCCCAGCCCTGTAGCTTTTTGGCTGAGAGACTCACGAGGCTCTATAGTAAATCTTGGCAATCTATAATAAATGATACTTTGTGTTATTATTTGTCTCAGTGGATTTAGAACTGAAAGTGAATAATTCAGATCCCAGAACGTTTGTCTGTTTTAACTTATTAAGGCAACTGAGGAGTAAACACTGGATCAGAAAAGAGCTTACTCACTTTGGCTAACCTCACTATTCAAGCTCATCTCCCTTCTCAAGCCCAGGGCACACTTTCTCTGTGATGCTTCTAGAAAATGCATGTGGCTCAGCTATCCAAAGACTGAAGCAAGGTAGTGGCCACAAAAATCAGCTTGCCTAAGAACGGGGCCTGTTAAAAGTTAGGTTCTAAAAATGTCTTTGATTTCGCTGACCTTAGGAAATCCCTAGATACATAGCAAAGGAATGCCATTTACCAATGCCAATTCATTCTCTCCCACCCCCAACCAGGGATGGAATTCAGGACCTTGCACTTACCAGGCAGGCATTTGTGCCCCTGAGCTATCTCTCCAACCCTCAATGTCAATTCATATTTTTAAAAAGACTCTAAAGATCTACAAAAATTTTGGTCCCTTATAGTGTGCCAGTTTGGAAACAGGGAGCTGTCTGTTGAAATGAAAGAAAGAGTTACAGATGTGGGCCCAAGAAACACACATGTGTCCTCTGAGATGCTCATGAGATCAGTGTCATAGCTGGGTCCCTCAGGAGAGATATGAGACTGATGCTGCAATTTCTCTGGCAGAATCAGAAGATTACTGGATCATTTTGTACAAGATGGGCAGCAACATTAGGCAAGGAAGAGTCCTGACTTTCAGGAGGCTAGAATAGAAACTCTCTCAAATGTTAGGAATATAACATGAATTCTTTCTTTTTCCCATTTGAGGTTTATGTATAGAGTAGATTGTTGCATGAATTAGAATCTTGTAAAATATGAAAATATGATCCTAGATTATAAAAGACATTAGGTATGAAGTGTTTTAACAACAGCAAACACTGCCATGACAAAAGGGGCTCGTGGCCTTGAGGAAGAGTTGAAAGAAATGAAGTATTTCAAATTTCTAAGGTTATAAGTTTAAATTAGCAAATATAATAGTAAATCTGCAAATGTGGGGAAAGCCAGCAATATCTAGCGATTTTAAAAATAATTTTAAAATATATCCAATGCTCTCCTCTGGATTATTTCTCAAATTGACTAAGAAGTTTTCTTACCTTCTTACCTATTTTTAAAGATTCTGTCTTTGTCTCTGTCTCTCTCTATCACTGATGTTCTCTCTCTCTCTCTCTCTCTCTCTCTCTCTCTTCCTCACTCTGGGCAGCCACATGCTTTAAAATTCAGTGACAGGGTGAGTGTACATCTCTCAGAAATTTGAGTAGACAGGCAGCCTGGTTAGCACTGGAAAACCTGAGGCTAACTGGGTAGAAAGCATCAGAAATAAACCCCCAGGGGCACATGGGAGAGGAGTGAGGCCAGGAAAACAGGAAAGGAGAGAAGACTGACAGATGTGTACACATCTGAGCTTTGCAGAAGTCAGAGGTTTACGCAAGAACCAGGCCAGTGGGAGCCCTGCCTCCAGAGCTGGGCTGATGGGGAGATTCTTGCCATAAGCATAGAATTGAAGGCAATACAGAAAAATTAAAGTCATGGAGATAAATAACAGCTTAATGAAATATTTTTAATAATGCAAATTAGAGCAAACATCAATGATTTAAAAAATCAAAATTCTGAGGAAAGACAAAGGCAAGCTCTGACCTTGAATTTGAAAGATGCTTCTCTCTTCCTTCTGCCCCTATTATTATACTATCTTTGTTTAAAATATTAATATTTTCATCATAGATTTTTGCATTTGTTTTTGTTCTTTGAACATATTGCATGTGATATTATTTATTCTGAATGCTGAGATTTTGGGTAACCCTCCAAAGCCTTGGCTTCAGGTGACATTCTGCTTACTTTAATGCTAGTCCCTTCCCAAGAGACAAGGCATGGACTGAAAATCACTCCGCAGTTGCTGGGAACTCCTTCCTGGGAATTATTTGAGGTGCTTCAAGGAATCTCAATACTGAATTATATCCTCAAGCCTATGCAAGATAATTATTCACGACAAAACCAGGCAGTAAAGACCATAGATCAGACACTCTTGTCTTTATTGATATATGGGTTTGGCTTGGAATGATCAACTACATCACAAATTTCAGGGGAACAGATCTCATTTGCACAAACATGTCTGTACAGTACAGAATTCCAGGTTTCACTCATCACTCGTACATATATGTAGACCAGCTCTGGACTTTGGAACATAATAAGAGAACACAAATCATGTTTGGGGCTCATTTTTTTTGCCATAATATGACACAGGGAAATGCAGTGAAGCAACATCAAGCAATGACCAGTGAGATCCCACCCCAGTAGGGCCTCCCCACCCCAGAGAGTCCAGCACTACATGGTGGCAGGCAGTGCCAGGCAAAACCAGACTCCTCAGCCACAGTGGAGAGGCAGCAAGACCCCACAGGATGAGCCACAGGAGCATCTGGATTTGGTGCCCATGGGCAGGTGAGTTTCCTTGAGGAACATGAACACACACGTACACCAAAGTTTTTCATGTATGCTGAGACAAAAGGAGGCATCAAGGCTTTCAATAATATGGACCTTCTCAAGGAGAATCAAAAGCATATTGGAATGTTAACACCAAGGATGATATTGATGTATCAAGCATTAAACCCAAATCTATCTAAGATTCACTTTGATTAAAAATTTACAGCATAATTTGAAGGATGTAACAAAGTGTGACTAGCCCAAGCTATGACACAGGAAGATGTTAATAGAATTAGCTTGGCTACTTGAAGCTTAGAAATTTAAGTTAATCATTTCTACGGTCTTAACTAACAGTGTAAGTGTGCTTCTTTTTCAAATGTAGTATCTATGAAGGAAGATCAAAGCAGGATTCGGGGAAAGCAAACACTGTATATATGGAAGAACTTTACCCTCTAAAACAAAACCTTTTAAAGGAAATGAGATGCCCTAAAAACATGCCCCAAACAGCCTCTTGGAAAGACAGAACAGCCCTCTATAAGTCAGACTCAGGCATCAATATATTTTCACAGTTCTTTCTGTGTACATCAGGAGATAGTATTAACAGAATTAGGAACTAAAAAAAAATATGATTATAATTTCTGAATCCTAAGACAAGGAAAGTGAGAGTGTGTGGAAGCACAAGCTAGGCAAAGAAATACATATTTGTTGTGGAAGCAAAACCACAACAGAGAAAAATGAGATGAGTTAGGTCAGCTGCCCAAGGAGCTGTACGAGGAGAAATTAAGAACTTGAGCTCTGCCTCCAGCTGGACTGGAGAGTCCTTCTGTTCTTGGCAAGAGACTGAAGGCCAACTCCCTTGCAAAAGTAAACTCTCCTGGAGGAAGGAGTCATGGAAGGGACTTAGCTTGTGGGCATAAAAATACAAATAGATATGCATTGTTCCTGTAGGAAGACAATCCAGCCGATTGTTCAGTGAGGCCACTTCTGTGTATTTTGACATATCATGAAATCTGCATGAGTGAAGGCAGTGCCAAAAGTGGAGACTAGCTGTTCTGATATAATTACACAACGGGGGCTTCTCCTGTCCTCTCTGTATCAAGCACATTAGTGGAACATTAGGAAAATGGCACTCAGTCTTAAGGCCATCATTATCTAATAATGAGCTTGGGCTCCACTATAATATATCCAGAAGGTCAATGGCAGGGATAAATAAATGTGTTACACAAAAGCCACAGATAACAGGAATATAGACCTCTATTATATTCTTACCAGGTGCACCTGGTAGAGATAGTATAGTGACTAGAACTATGCTACTGTTCTCTTTTTAAGATTCTTCTTTATTTTTGGTTCAAAACCACACCAATGCAGTCTCTTAGAAATCACAGGAACCTATTTGTTTCAAACTCGTTTTACAGCCTGTCAATCTAAATATTACCATACAAAATTCCACACTGTCATACTATTTTATGCATGACACTCCTCCAGTGTAGATTCAAACACCCGAGCTGCCCAAAGAGGAAGGCTTCCATGATGGAAAATCTGCATATCAAAGCTGTCAAATTTGGGTGGGACCGAATGACCCGGAGACCTCAGCTCATCAAAGAACCCTGTGCAGCCCAAAGATCCCAAGTAGAAGGAAAGTCATTGTAAAACTTTGGGGAATGTATCAGGTATCCTCGGACTGGCACTTTAGGGTGTGGCACTCTCATCTCCTTTGAAGATGCCAGCTAGCGAGGGCGAGATGGAAGACAACAATCACAGGCCACTCATTGCATTTGGAATCACTGGCAGCACTGACCCTAAAGCAGGGCTCTCAGCCTGCCTTGCTTAAACAAAGTGGGCTCCCACTCCCCGAGGCTTTCCAACCCCAGCACAGGGTTGGAAAGTGTCATGGCACTCATTATGTGAGAGATTAGCTAAGTTCAGAACTCCTCTAAACCAAGTCTGATGCAGCCAGCATGTCAAGCCCCTTAGCTCCATCTTAACCCTGTGTGTATCGCCAAGAAAATATATGAAACTGGGCATCATATACCTTGTGTGTTTTGTATGAGCCTTTCCACATTATCTGCAATAGGTGAACTATTGCAAAGGGACAATATGAACAAAGCACACCATAGAGAGCCATGTGAGAAAACACCTAGTATAAATAAAGACAAGGCACATACAGTGGATTTATATATATTCAAATGACTATATATGGCAGTTCTTTCTAATATAGAAATTATGGATTATTTTTATTTCACTTTTGCTTCTTATGTTATCTAAGTCTTCCATTGTAATCTATAATTTATTCTTACTTTTAAATATCTTACTTTAGGATGTTCAAAGACATTTTGGGTGATCCAGATTTCATTTTGTCTTATTAGCAGAACTTATCAAATCTACACTAACTATGGGGACCAACTCATTAGGCTTTGCCTGACGCTCCGCTGCTATTTAATGTGAACTTCTCACATCATGGGAGCTAGCTTAGTCCTGACCAAATTCAGATGCCCAGACATCCTGAGAGCCATATCCCATTTTTCTTTCTGTACACATGTACTAACTTCTACTTCCCTCCCATGTGGGAAGCAAAGAAGCATGCACCACCAGCAGAAACACACAGCATTCCCTCAAAGACAGGAAGCAGCCACAAGCTGAGGGCAAAACAGACTCAGCTGCTCCTTGGGCTGCTGCTTTCTTCTCAGCTCCCCAGAGGCTGCTGTTGCTCCCATCTGGGATTGAGCCAAAGAACGCAGCTGCCTTTGTATACATGGAAACAAGGTGATGCTAAGAAGTGCTAGTTTCCCTATTCTTTGCTGTGGATGGAATATTGCAAATTCTTCTTACTGCCCTTGGAGAGTAAGAATAATGATCAAGAAAATGAAAAACAAAACAAATCCGCCTGAAATCAACCTCTACAACGTCAATGAGATAGAAAGTAGCATGAATGTACCTCAGGAGGAGAGAATGCCTGATAGGCAATCATAGAAGAAGACTGAACATGGTGGGTTGCCTTCTTGGTATGGAAGAGTCAATGAAGATAGAAATAATGTGAACTGCACCTGGGAGAAACCCACACTTGGATGCAATGGCCACCATGAAGGGTTCCCACCAGGCCACTTCTGCTTCAAGGTAGGGAGTGCTCAATGGTTTGAAACACCTGGGTTATAGGAGCTTCTGAACAACATAAGTGGCTGCTCTGTATTTACATTTGCTGAGCTGGTGCTCACCAAGCTGAACCCAAAGAGAGGGTGCAGCTTGATTTCCGGTTCACTCATCCAGTGCACATGTTCCAATCAGGCTGAGTCTTGGGAAATACCCTGAACAAATGCACCCCAATCCTTCATCCACTGAGAGGCTCCCAGTATGATTTGATGAAACTGGAATGAAATGTCTGATGGGTGCAGGGTCTATAATTCCATTTTGGTTAGGCAAAAATACAGCAGTAAACAGGCTTCAGAATATCACTATGAGTTCTTCCCTTTTCAGTTACAATATGTAGAATTAGAGTTATTTTTTCTACAAAAGGTATAGGAATTCTACAATATGGTGGTATTTCATTTTGAAAACAATAATATGATTCAGTGGCCAAATAAATGCTCCTTACATTATTTCACTGAAAACTGGTTTGATAACAAATCTCCATCTCAGTGAACTTTATAACAAGACTTACATTTTAAATGTAATTATGCAGCACACATGTATTTCCTTTCTTATAGGGAATGAAAGCTGCTTTTTAGAGCATTATTCGATAACTTCTTAGCATCTCCTTTGGAGTTGAAAGGGAATATAATATCAAATGGTTGTAGCGGTGGGGGACTATGGCACCGTAAGGGAGAAAGAATTGTACTGGGACCTACAAAATGCTAGCGATGTGCCATGACAGCCCCCATGGGACGAGTTGCCTACCCAGTGTGCCATAAACGAAGCAGTTTCTAAGGATCTGAAAATAACTGCATTCTTTCTGTCCTGATACCCATGCTGGGTAGAATAGACTTCGCTTATATTGTCATGTAGGCCTTGCCCTTCAAAGCATACAAACAGTTCCCAAAGCAGCTATTATTTGGCCAATTAAATGCTTAGAAGAACGTATATTTTGAAAGGTAAAATTAATAGACATAGGACAAGAGAAAGTGCTAAAGTGATTGTTTCCAACTGTTTACAAGTCCAATTTCTGATCACTGTAATGGCCCGCAGCCCCATGCTCCCAGAGATGCTTGGTGGTGACTCAGACAACTCTCAGGGCTCTTGTTCTCTGACCTAATGAGCTCTCAGGGCCCTGGCTGTAATTCAGGATTTTTGTTCATGTATACTCAAAGTAATGGTGCAAATATGTTCAAAACCTATGGAGTTCTATGAAAAGTATCACCTGTGTTCCCTGCCTTTGTCGCTAGTACAATGACAAAGTGGACATGGTAGTGAAGAGGAACAGGATAGAATCTCTGTGGGATGTTTTCAACTACCATTCAAATCTTCCCTCCCTCTCTTTATAACACCTTATTTCCTTAGTCCTAGCAGGTTCATGTACCTTTGCTTACTTATACAAGTGCCTAATAAGCATGTAGTCTGTCTAAACACACAGACACACACACACACACACACACACACACACACACACACACACTATAATACCAAGAGAAGTATGGCACATTTAGGAGGAAACCCATAAACACCCATTTAATTCTTAATAGAATGAAAGTGGGGAAAAACATCATAATTCTTTATATGCATCTGCCACAGGGAGTTACTAGCCCTGAGCAGGCATAGAAAGCAGTCTCTACAAGGACAAATACATACATATACAAATGTTGAGACAATTCTAGTTTAATGTAGGTCCAAGGCCTAGAATCCCATCTAATTTTACAACACTGTCCTAGGAAAGACACAGTTTCAGGAATAACAATAAATCTACAGATCTAATGCAGTCCCACCTTTCAAGACTCAACCCCAAATTGATGATTTGGAAGTTTTGCTGGTTAACATGTGTTGTTTTGTGTTTGTTTTCTCAGATCAGAAGGTGTGTTTCCATTGTACCCTGTCAAAACCTTTCTCAGCAGTCAAGGAGCCAAGTTTGTAAATTCTATTGGGAAACCACCCCATGTTGTCAGATGACATGGTTTTCAGACACTTCTAAACAGACTGGCTGGTAAAAGACCACTTCCAGACTTGATGTGGCTGAGCTCCTCAGCTCCATCTTGCCATCCTGATTGGCCGAGGAGATGGTCTACGGTTAAGTGGCATAGCACTTGGAGGGGTTAGTCATTATAGCACACTGCTTTGTCCTGGGAAGGCAACTTCTTGCTTGGCTAGGTTTTAGAAGCTAAGGAGTGACGTCAAGATGCTGTCTGGCCAGAATTTGCAGATAACCATAGAACTCTTCTCCTCCATCAGGCATGGATTTAGCCTCCTTTAGTTCCTGCAGGGACACAGGAGCCTCCAAATACCAAATTATTATCAGACGATCTTGGGGGAACCTCTGGGCCCTGCAATAAAGTAGACAAACTTGCTATTGGAAAGTGCTCGGGAGCAAGTCAACCCTGTTCAGATTGCTCTAAAATCTTTCAAACCATCTCTGGATTTTAGAAATGAAAACTATTACATAGCTCCCAGCAGCAAGAAAGTACTTTATTTGGGGGACAAAGCTTCTCATCATCACCCTTCACTTAAACACTCTTAGGCATTACCTAAGAGGAATCTGGTTGTATCATTTGTATTAATCTGTTTTTATTTCTTAAATAGAGCTTTGTGACTGCTGGGGCTGTAACACTTTATGCCTCTTTTTGAGACAGGGTCTCACTATGTAGCCCAGGCTGGTCTCAACTTGCAACAATCTTCCTGCCTCAGCCTTCTGAGTACTGTGATGACAAGTGTGTGCCACCACACCCGGGTGGATGCATCACTTTAAATAAGCCACTTCTGAACCTTATCTGAAATAAGACATTTGCTTTAGTTGCACAGTATGTCGTGGTATAAGGCAGAAGATCACAAATAGGGAGCGAACTGTGGACCACATCTAACTCACCCTGAAGTATACTTATTTACTCTGCCTAGTGTTTTAAATCTTGGCCAATTGAAATACAACAATAAATACTTATTTTTTTTTTCTTGAAAATGGAGAGGTTGCTAATACTGGGCTCATACTCCTATACTGCTTCCAGTATTCTATGTCATTAGTCTGATCCAACCCATTTTCTCTATTGACCTGCCAGAAAGGGAATGTTCCATCACTTCTGTTTATTTTATTGCTTAGTCATTGTGTTGGGATTATGTGATGACCTAACACTGCCTTCCCCATCAGATTCTTTTAAGGTAGGGTATAAGCTATCATTGCCATAGAATGTCTAGTATTGCAGATAAACAGAAAACAGTCAGTGAATTCACTACTTACATTAGAAGCTTACAATTCAGTGAAATGAAAGGAAAATCATGTTTTTTAAGGTAAGGCCTATATTCTAAAGCTAACGTCTTTTAGTAGCACCCAGCCTTGGGAAAGAACAGCCTCTGAAGGATTTGGAAGTGGGTACATAGCATACTAACTGGATGATAGTTTTCTTTAAGCCCAGAAGAAGTATTCTAAAATCTCTCTCTCTCTCTCTCTCTCTCTCTCTCTCTCTCTCTCTCTCTCTCTCTCTCTCTCTCTCTCTCTCTCTCCTCTTTCTCAGATATCACCTACACAATATCCTAGAAAAGTCCTTCAAATGTTACTTAGAAGTTAGTTTATCCGAAAGCACTAAGTAAGAATAATCTAATTGAAAGATAAACTTAAATTTTTGTGTACCTGTAGCAACAGATTCTCTTGTATGTGTTGTCTGTGCATTTTGAAATACTTTAACTTCTGGATAACTAGAGCTAACATATCCAAAGAATGGATGCTTCTGTTAAAATCTTGTTTCTGCTAAAATTGTTTTCTCTGCTTATTAAAAGCATGTCTGATAAATAGAATGCAATGAAGTTGGATAGGAATAAAGCCAATGAAAGGAGCTGTGGGTCATCTTTGTTGCAAGTGTGCTAGTAATCAGTATTTCAGTTATAGCCACATCTGACCAACATCTGGCCAACATTCAAGGAGCGGCACATGCCACACATTGAAGGAATAATTCAGCAGAGAAAATGCTGTTCTACAGGAGTTTATATCTAATCTCAAAGAGATTTCACAGACATGTACACTAGAGCACTCACACTTGCTACTGAACAAAAAT
This sequence comes from Capromys pilorides, assembly GCA_004027915.1. Taxonomy (NCBI): domain Eukaryota; kingdom Metazoa; phylum Chordata; class Mammalia; order Rodentia; family Capromyidae; genus Capromys; species Capromys pilorides. Next base: position 20,230 of record PVKN010003217.1, on the reverse strand, counting down.
CAACAGATACACTCGGAAAAAAAAACTGTGGTCAATATTGGTACTTAGGGAAGGGTGATGGGAAGGGGAAGAGTAAATTTCTTCATTTCCATTTCTTTGAAAAAGTATTCATGGAAGATTGTGGTATTTAAGTATTCTTTAACCAGCTGAACAGTATATACTGTCTGGTGACCGAAAACAAATTCCCCTGGAACAAGGAAGTGCTGCTAATACTGACCCAGGATAAGCCTTTCAAAGGAAGAAGTGGGCAATGGAGCACTCTGGTCTGCATTGGGCAGAGGCCAGAAGCTGGGAGAAGGCCACAGATTTTCTCTATTCTCTTCCAGTTCCCTTTAAGCAGGGATGACACAGATAGGCCAAGGCACAAAATAGTCTCTAAAAATAACCAAAATGTTTGCAAGCAACTCCATGGATTCAAGCTGATGGAGATGACCCCCCAAAAGTCCTTTCAGGATGCCAACAACAAGGAAACACTTCTGGTGCAGCCCCAAGTCAGTAGTATCCAGCAGTTTTCTCTAGGGAGTTCTCCCCTGCCACTTTGTTTGCTGTTTTCCTTTTTCCCTCATTTGTTCATTTCTTTTACTGGACATGTTAGGTTGATGGAATCTGCTGATTTTTCAGATTTATCTGTTCTCCATTAAAAAGGAAAGCAACCTTTGTGAGAACATGTTGATTTTAGGCAACCTCATTTGTAATGCAGCCTGGAGCTAAGACAGTACACCTTTCAGCCCAGTTCTGGTGCTGTCGGGGATGCCCAAGTGCTCTATTTCAATGGAGAATAATCCAAATCATCACTAAGTCTTCCAGCCTGGCTTCCTGTTTCATCTCCCTTTAGGTTTCAACACTATACATGTAGAACATGTCAAAGGCTTCTAGAGGATGCCTATCTCATGAGAGAATGCTCACTTTAAACAATGACTCTATTCATCTTGTTTATGCCACAATGATATTAGAATTAAAAATGCACTTGATTTCCAATAATACCACCAAGTTAAAGGATCTCAATATTCTTTATACATGTTTTTCTATTTATCTTGTCATATTGTAAATTCAACTAAAATCTGTCCTGGGGTCATTTAATATATTACAAACTTGTAGTATTGTCTTTCTCAACTTAAGCTTAAGTCGAGCCTTAAACACACTTTGAGACAATGGGAAAAATGACCTGTGTTTCGCTATATATCAAAAGATCTGATACTCAGTGCTGCACTGGTATGTTTCATGTGAGTTTTCAGCAGGTCAGTTCAACTTCAAACAGTCTTGCCTTATTTGGAAGATGGGGCAAGGGAGTAGCATTTAAGACAGTATAAGAACATGCAAATGGACAAGACACACACTCAACAGTGCCAGAGTAGCCCTTAAATCTGGTCACTGAATGTCTTATTCCTCATGGCCTGTTAGTCACATATAAAGAAAGACCTAGAGTTCTGGTGGCAAGAGACTGCTTCTCATTGTGATTTTAGTTTTAATTGTCCTTAAGTCTGTGATGCAGACTTTATATTTGAGAAATGGATTAGAAAACAAAATAAGGACTCTGAGAAAAATTCCAAGCTTGGTAATGAAGAGTAGTGTGTTAATTTGGTTTGTAAAACATAATTCAGCACACTTCACATGCATATCATCTGCTGTAAGGTCTCTTTGCTGGTGTGGGCTCCTCATAAGACCCGATGGCAGAAACTAGGTCTGAGCAAAGAACAAATAACGATTGATACAACCTGTGTGCTACACAGCACCCTCCCCATTACCTACATTGCATATTTTAATTACTCTGAATAAGCCAGATTCATATTATATCAAATGCTAATCATCTATAAATGATGTATATACGTTCTAATGATACTTCTGGTTTTTATCTCTTTCTCAAGATAAGTATGCCTTGGTTACAATTTCATGTTGACAAATGCTTTTGGAAAATGGATCCCAGAAAAGTCAATATCTCCCATCACACCAGGAGACACACCCTGGAGAATTCTATAAACAAGCAACTAAAAGATCTAGTCCACAGGCCAAATGCAGCAAGAGTCCTCAGGCATTTCACCATCCCAACCCAGCCAGCCTTTTCAGGGATCTGATAAACATGCTCACTGACCCAACTATGTAGCAGCAAAGGGGCTGACAAGTATAACCAGCTGTACTCACATGTGTCTGGCTTCAGCTGACTGTTGGTGATGCCAAAGTACTGAGGATTTTCAATGACAGGGATTTTGGTCATTCCAATGATGACAGCATCCGGGCCACCTTCTGAGGAAGATGGAGTGTTGCTCCCATTGGAGATGTGGTGCAGTGGGCTGGCGGAGTCATCATCATTGCTGATAACTGAAGCTGGACCTGCATTGGGAAAATACAAATATTGTCTTGAAAGTTCATGACTTCACCTGAGTTATAATTCATGTGCATAAAATTCATCAAGTTCAAGTACGTGTTCACTGAGCTCTGACACATTCAGTGTTGTGTGACCATCACTACAATCTTTTTTTTTTTTTTTTACAATCTAATTTTATGACCTTCTCATCACCTTGGTCAGCACCAAACTCCCACTGTCCCCTCACTGAATATAGACATCCATGAATTTACTCTCCAGCTCTGTGAATTTACCTCGTCTGGCATTTTGTATTAATGGGATTATACCAAATACGCCCTTTTATAACTAGATTCTTTTACTTAGCATAATATTTTTGAGACTGTTCCACAGTGTAGCATGTATTTTCTTTTTATTCCAAATGATGGTGCATCATATGGATAGACTGCATTTTGTTTATCCATCCATAGGAGGATATTTGGGATATTTGGACCACAGGGCTATTAGAAATAATGATACTGAGAACTTTCATGTCCAAGATTTGTGTAGACGCCGTGCTTTCATTTCTCTTGGGTTGAATTTGCAGCACTGGGTTTAACACTTGAAGGAGCTACCAAACTGTTTGCCAAAGAGGCTCTACCGTGTTATATTCCTACCAGCCAGGTATGAGGTTTGAATTTTTTTCCAAATCTTTCTCTTGTCATTTAGGACTCAGCTTTCCTCTGTTCTGTGAACACCTTCAGAACACTGACACTGCAGCGTCAAACAGGATCCCTGTTTCACAAGGCACTGAAAGTCGTGCTGGGATCTTGAAGATTTCAGTTTCCCTCTGCATTCTGGACAAGTAGCTCACCTTCTTCATACCTCTCCATGAGCTTTCAATGGTAAAATATGCAAAGTAGTATCTACTCACTATTTTATGGGAGTGGAATGAGACTAGTGATATGAAAATGTATTCTAAATTTAAATGCACTTCATAAGCATGAATTACAGTGAGGTGTTCCTGAATGTGCTTAAGTTGCAGAACTGGAATTATTTTGGATTGCCTTGTTACCATGTCCCTTTCCTTCCATATTCTGTGGATTCCTGAACCACTTTTGTTTACAAAACACTATTCTTTACATTTTTTTATTTTTAATATTTTGAGGAGAATAAAAATAGTAGAAACATATTAGAAATGATACAGAATTTCACTAAACAAAATGATAGGAATTCAACAATGGTTGTTGTATCGCATATTGTTTTCTGCAGATTGGTTGCTCGGATTACCAGATATAAGCATGCGAATGGAGTATTACTCAGCTATAAAAAAGATAAACTCCAAGCTGTTTTTCAATTTATTTGGTACAGGGTCTCACTATGCAGCTAGTGATCCTCCTGTTTTTCAGCCTTCCCAGTGCTGGGATTACAGACATAGGTCACCACACCCAGTCTCTCAGTGGCTGGGTAGGGGTGAGGGGATGTACTGCCAGGAAAAGAACCCAGGTCCCTGTGCTTGCCTAAGCAGGTGCTTAGTCCACGGAGCTATCTCACTGGTCCTAAGCTCAAAACTTTAGAGACAAATACATGCAAAGCGAGGCCATAGTCATAAGTGAAATAAATGAGACCTATATGTGCAAACATCACATTGTCTCCCTAGTATAAAGACCTGAAAGAGGAAATGAAATGTGAGAGCTGCGATAGATGCTGAGAGAGGGAAAGAAACTATTCAAAGGGAAGGAACAACTTGAGTGAGGTAAAGGAGAAAAGAAAAGAAAGATAGGAAGGAAAAAAAATATATGCATATACACAGGATAGCTTGGATAATTGTGCTGCTGATTCCAATTATCTATTGAAAGATGTAGTTAATGCTTATATTTTTTCCTCTTTTGTAAATTTTGATCAATTTTATAATATACTTTTATAAGAAAAATGGATCAACCCCATGATAAAGTCATTTGCTTTGCTTTTAGCAGTAATAATCTTAATAGAGCTATTAGAGTTCTTATAGTAAGCTAATAATCAAAGCATTTTTTCATACAAGACATAAATTTTTTCAGCCTCAAACCTCAGAACATATACACCTATATATATTTAATCTGCCATACATATTGTTTGTATATATAAAATACTATATGTCCTGCTGACATATGCAAGGTCTACTACTGTGTATTGTTTCTCAACAATTTCTTTATCAACCACTAAACTTCTACTGCTTACAATCAAAAATAGATTTATGTTCTATCTATCTATACATAAGCTTGAAAACAATATAGCTCATGTCAGATATTCCATGCACAGAAAACAGGTAAGTCCTGTTACATATATATTACACATGGGTCTCAGAAGCAGACCCCCGGTCATGACAACTGACGTAAGTCAAGAGAAGGGTGAGAAATGAAAATCCTAAAGGGGGAAGAAAAAAGAGTTAAAGCAAGGCCAATTCAATTCTAAGGAAAAAAAAAATCTCAATTCTCTTTGTCAGGGAGATTATTTTACACCCC
>PVKN010003217.1:0-15348 GCA_004027915.1 Capromys pilorides | reverse complement strand
ATATGAGGTTTATAAAAGTTTGTAGTGATAACAATTGGACATTCCCCAGTTAGCTATGTCTTAAACAAATCTTGCAGGAGGAAACCAGCTGTTATTAGAGGTAATTTTTAAAGCATTCTCTCAGTAGGATGTGCATTTAAGTTGCCTTTAATGATATGCACTGGCTTAGTTTTGCAAACAAGTCCTCACACAACCAATTTAGAATCTTAAAGCAAGGCAAGCCTGCAGCCAACCTTATCTGGAGTCTTGCTTACCTGTGTTAGCAAAGAGCAGAAATCCTGCCAAGAATAGCTGCAAAGACAAATTTTTTTCTAATATCCCCAACCATCCCTGTTTTATGATCTGCTCCCTGCCAGGCTGAGATCATCTAGGTTTTATCCAGTGATGGAAAAATGGAGATGCATTATGCTACAGTTTCTGCATGTTGTCGGTACAACTTTCCTGCCACTGGTTCCCTCACTCAGTCCCCCAAGCAGCTGTTCTGTAAGGTTACCAAATAGAGCTCTATGCAGTTTCCACAGGGGTTGCAGTTAATGCTGCACACTTCCCCGCAGATTCGAGTCTCCATTTTAACCTGCAGAAATGTATGAGTAACTGTTTTCCCAAAATTCCAGGTGCTGTCAGAAATATTCTTTCCTGAGGTCCAGCAAGAGTCAGAAATGCATTGACCTCTTTCACATACTCCTGATTGCTCTACAGCCCATGGCAGGACACAAACATCACAGCAGTATTTATTCATTTCTGAAAAGGTGGATACCCACAAGAAAATCTCAAGATTCCTTCAGGAATCCAGGCTCTGAGTCATGGCCAAAAACACAGAGGAGCTCCTCCCTGGAGTCCAACTGAGAAGCTCGTAAGTTCTGCTTCTCCTTCTCATCAAAGGGAACTCTTCTCCTGCCCTTTGTCTCCAAATAAAACCCTGAATACTATGCAACAGATTTTAAAGGAATAGGCTATTTGGTGAGGAAGCTGGGGACTAGTAACCCTAGAAGTGGTATAAAGTACAAAAGGTGATATTTTAAAAGACAAGTTGCTATAAATATATCAGAGCAGCAAATTAATCATGTGGGATATTAATTCAACTGTTGTTCCCCCATTATTGGTGTTCCAAAACCTGAAAGATTGACCAGACTGGAGGAGTTGCAGGAGTTAAGCCTTTTCTTTCATCTACCTTTTAGTGTAAGGTAATGCATGCACAGTGAGGTGGTAGTGGGGGAGAAGAGCTCTCCACAGGGACAGTGAAGGTCTCTATAATTGATGGGATCCAGCCTGTTATGTGCTCTCCATGTGCCTTCATGGATCTGCTGTGTGTTCAAGTAAACACCACAAAGACTAAGAGTCAGAACCACTAGAGTCAGTACAGTGCAAGAAGCTGCTATGAAGACTTGAATGTGTGTCATGATACAAATATAAAGTTTTATGCTCCCAAATATGTGCATACTTGCTAAGTAAGGAGAAGATAGCTCTACTAATGGGGCAGACAAGCAAGAGTTATGGCAAGAAACACATTTAGCCTATTATTATTTTAATATGTCTTACACACAAAGAGACGTTTTGTTCTTATCAGAGCCTCTTGACTACATAGCCTGAACATCTGTTTATATATTTCTAAGCTTTAGATTTACTTTCCAGTGAAACGATGGTGGAAGGTCATTTGGGAAAGAAGTTTCATTGTCTCAATACCAACAAAGACTCGAAGGGGAGGGGTGAGACTGTTATTCTTGAGCTGGTGTAATAGCCTTGCTTTTTATTTTCTGGATTCTGCGGATTTGACACCTGGAACCCTGCTGACAGTGGGAGTCTCTCCAGGGCTGGAAGGTTGCTAATGGCAGTAACTACCCATGCCTGCAAGCTCTTCTCTCAACCAAGACAGTCTGCACCCTGCCCTCCCCCAGCCCCCATTTCCTTTCCAGTCCTCACATCCCAGCCACTGTGGACCTGGCCCCCTGGCCCATGGCCAGATGCCTCAAAACACAAGAGAGACCCTGTGCCCGGAATCTGCTGAAATAACTCCCAATGGCCCATCCCAAGCCTGCTTACTCTGTCTTGTCATTGTGTGTCTGTCCTTGCTCTGCCTCCCAACTGGCTGCAGGGTCCTTCTGCATAGCTTTTGTGGCAGCGAAGGTCTCCTTCTGGTAACCAAGCAGTATTCTGTCTTTTCACTGCCTATCATCTCCAGACCTGAGTAATAAAACCACCTCTCATGGGCTATAGTTGGTACAGTCCAACAAGTGCTTTCTGCTAAGGTCTGAAAGGGCAAAACTATAATTTTGAAACTTTCTGGGAACAAGAACATCCTGTTGTGTAAACTGATTTGAAAAAACTGCAAGTGGTTGCAGGATTTGCTATTAAGTGGCAGGAAGAAGGCATCATAGTACAATGTTGTAGGAGACTATCATTCTTACACACACACACACACACACACACACACACACACACTACGACTACTACCACCACCACCATCACCATCACCACCAGGAAAGTTCTAAAGGGCACCTTTGAAGCCCTCCCAGGCAGGATGCCTTTACAGCAACGTGGTCTGCACGCCTGCAGAATAATAGTGATTGGCTAGCCGAGTCTGAAATTCCCATGGCGAGCAGCTGGAAGGCCTTGGGCTGAACTTTGTACTTTCCTTTTGCCTGTTAAGAGCTTTGGTTTTGAACTGCCTAGAGCTATTAAAGGTCTGGGTGACTTTCCCCCTCTAAGCTCCATCTGGTCAATCTCCTTCTGCCTAGGCTTAGCCCGCTGGGCTGTACTGAGAGAGGCTGCTATACAGGACAAAGTTTATGTCAGGTTCAAAAAGTGGAAAGGAAACAAGTTTCCTTACACAACAGGATGAACAAATAAAGGGGAGACGACTTTCCCTTACTTTGCAGCCATACTTTCAACCAACTCTGCTACCAGAAGAGACACCACCAGCAACAGGATCTGCCCACAAAGGTCAGATCCTGGAAGCCCTACGAGTGATATAAAACAGTCTGTCTTCTCCTGCCTTCTGTGCAATCTTCATTTGTGATCTCTGTACTCAGAGAAAATGCTGAGCACATGGCAGGTCCCGGGATCACACCTGATTTCCATCCTAATGATGAGCTCTATCATCCGCATTCACTTGGTTAGCTATAGACTCATCCTTTCCATTGTCACCACCACACATGCTGAATGCACGGAACGGGATGTAATCAAGCACAAATCACAGTGCTGGACTTCAAATCAATTTTAAAAGAAAAGTGGCCACAAATGAGCAGCTGATTCATCAATTCAAAATCCTGTTCCATCTTGGCCAATGGAACAAAGTTAAGAAAATAATGTATCCAGACAGTCTGGCTGACTAGCCCCTACGTCCTGCAGGTAGACTGGTAGTGGAGCTGCAGTTTCTGTCTCTAATCTGAAAAGCATGTCACCCTCTGGAACAGACACAACTCTGCAGGGCAAAACAAGTCAATTGCAAAAATGCAAAACCATTCACTGAACTCAATTAGCAAAGTAATACCCTCTCTGAAAAGAAAACTTCTAGACCTCCTTCTTCAACAAATCAGAAACCAGAAATACAGGAAGTGACCCAAGGACCAAAGACTATGAAGAAGATCGGAGCACTTTCATCTGAATTCAACAACAGAATCTCATTAGTTATCTGAAGAAGGAAGCACTACTTACCAACACCTTGTCTTGATTTTACTTTCCCAAATCCAAACCATGAGAAATCTGAAAACCACAACAAAACATAAAATAAACTTCGAAACAGAAGTGGAAACTAAAGGCAGTCAGCACTGTCCTTAACCAGGTAAGTGAGCAACCCCTCTACCCAAAATGAGAAAAATGTAAAGAAAAAAAGAAACAAATAAAAACCTAGGAACCAAGATTTTCTTTCAAGCACCTGGAAACTAACTCTTGGATATTTATGTAAATATTTATTCCTCAGAACATGGAAGGAAATTCAAATAATATAATAGGCTGCTCCCTGCTTTTTTTTTTTTTTTTTCCTGTATTTAGGACAGGGTCTACAGGGTCTCACTACATAGATCTTCTGTTTTCAGCCTCAAGTGCTGGGATTACAGGCACACACCACCACACCCAGTCCTGGGAGCGAGGCCTGCATGGCAGATCAGGGGTCAAACACTGTCCACTGAGCTATCAGGCGCGGCCTTACACCGTTTTTAAAAACACTAAAACCCAGGAGCTAAGAGCTCTATGCTGCTTTCCTTATTTCTCATCTGTTTCTTTCCCAAGTGCAGAGCTCAGTCCTGAGTTATCTACCAGGAAAGTAATGAAGACTCACAAGGTTTTTGACAAAGCACTGATTCTGAACCATGGCAAAGTGGGGAAAAATAGATCTCTTCTGACACCAAGACAAGCAGCAATAAAGGGAACAGGAAATTTCAGGGGAGAAATAATACGTGAATTAGAATTCAAAAGGGGGCTGCGAGATCTTAATTCTACATACACCCTCATGACTGGCTTGCAGTGTGACGGTGGCGAGTCGGCAGCAGCCCCATGCCTTTTGCCATAGAAGGCTCCGCTAGGCACGCATGAGGGAAGACCCACAAAGGGTTCCTAGTGAGTGAGTTCCTGGGAAATGTCTATGTGAGCCCTGCCATTCCCTTGTAGGTAATCTCTATTGCTTTCTAAATAAACGCTGCACAGCAGGTAAATCCCTGAACATAAGACAGAGAAAGAAAACAGAGCCCAAATAAAGTCACAGTACTTCTCTTCAGTCACCTCAGTTCTGTAGTGGTTTCTACAGATAGCAAAGATAAGAAGCTGGTAGAAAGAGAATATGCTTAAGGTAAAGTGTATTTAAAAATTCCTTTGTGTGCCTTTATAAGATGCCTTATAAAGTTGCTATAAACGTTTCCATTTTTCCTAAGTGTAAGTATAAAGTTTGCCTTTCTGGTATCCTACAACTTCAGCCTTCCAACCTTAAAGCTGATTTCTTCTTCTGATGGATATCTCTCTGAAAGCTTCCACCCAGGTTTTAGAGGACAAGATGAAAGCCTGGCCTTACCCAAAGCCAAATAAAGATTTCTTTGCCGAGAAGACAGTGAGATTCATAGCTTCAAACCGAGCAATGCAGAGATGTGGTTGTGGATTTGATGGTCCCAACTTAACCCCATTCAAAATGGAGTATATTTCCTACTGGTGACTTTTTAGTCTTCTACGTTTGGCTTACTTTTAAAATATTAAATGTGAGTTCCATCATGTCTTCAGTAAATGGAAGGACACATTTAACACCTTATGATAAAACAGGCTTTGTATTAGAGGACTTTGCTCACCTGTAGACTAATGTAAATATCCCGAACACGTTTAAGGTAAGCTGGGCTACAGTATACTGTTAAGTAGACTGGGTGCATTAAATGCATTTTGGCTTATGATGTTTTCAACTTACCATGGGTTTATCAAGACATAATTCAATCATAAATTGAGGAATATCTACTCCCCATGAGTCATCTAGTTTTTGCTAAGTTACTTTCTCATCAGCATGACGCAATACCCTACATCTGTGTTTTAGGAAGGCAGTTTTACTTTGGCTCACATGTTCAGAAGTTTCAGTCTATATTTATCAGATTCAAAGACAGAGACAGCAAGGTGAGGGCAACAGACCAGGCCTGCTCAGATCAGGGCGGCCAGGAAGCAGAAAGCGAAGGGAAGACGCAGGAGGGGACTGCACCCTGCCAGGCCACCCTTGGTGACCTGTTTCTTCTGACCAGACCCCAAACCCTACTAGCGCACTCAGTCCACTGATGAACACAGCACCCAGTGACCCAAATGCCTTGCAAAGGACTTCTGAGGAACCTTCCAAGGTGGAGCCATAGCACATGGTGCCTGCGAAATAAGCAAAGGCTGAGTCGATCATTTGGATTTTTTAGTGAAAAATGTGATGAAGCTAAAAGAAAAAAAGCAAGACGAATGAATCTTATCTTATGGCTTAAGATGGCGAAAATTAAATTTAGGAAAAAAGTGCTTTGGCTTCAGAGTAGAGTCTGGATTAGGGGAGAGAAAAGCTAAGAATAAAAGGTGGTTGCAAAGTTTGAAAAAAGTCAGATATGAGGACACTGGCCTAAGCTAGGTGCAGATGGGCCAGCAAATAAGAGCAGATCACTGACTGCCAGGTGAGGAGCCAGGGGAAGGGCTGGCAAGAGCCCAGGATGAGATAACTGCTGAGGTGGGGTCTCCCCAAGCCCTAGAAAGTCCAGTTCAGATGTCAAGCTGAGAACAGTGATTTAGTGCATGAATCCTAGATAAAGTGATTATGTGGACCAAAGGGGAGGCCTACAACAGCTGGGATCCTCTGGGTTCAAACTATGATCAAGCCCTCGAAAGTCCTGTGTTGAATCATGGCCCCTGGAGTGGAAGTGCAGGGAGATGGTGGAGTCTCCAGGAGGTGGAGCCTCCCAGGAGTCTTCTAGCTGTTGAGGATTACCCTTGAGGGAGTGTGTGGCTCTGGGCTCCTCCCCACTCCCTCTGCTCCCTGGCCCACAGGTCGGCAGCTTTGGTCCCCACGTACTCCCACCATGGTGTGCTAGCAAGTCAGGAGCAACAGGCCAACCAGGAGTGGCCTGGAGCCTCCTAAACTGTCAGCCAAAAGTGAGGCTTTTCTATTTACGTGTTGCTTTCTTCCAGTTATTTCTGTTATCATGACAAGAAGCAAGCTAAAACAGGCAAATGTCAGATGACCAAGCTGATCTGGAGTTCAGCACAGTTTTAAGAGCCAGGATGAAGTCACTCAAGTTCTAGGGGCCAGAGATGAAGGAGAGGATGAAAGTAGTCTCTATACTTCAGGTTAATTTTCCATTAGGGCACATGCAGCATCCTGGTTTGTTGTTGTTATTTAAATAAGCATCTAATTGAGTCCTTTTTTTTTTCTTTTTGGACTGGAAATCAAACTCAGTACCTCACTCTTGCCAGGCAGGTGCTATGTGGCTGAGCTACATCCCTGGCCCAAATCCAACTGTCTTGCCAGAATTATTCTAAATATCTGTAATGTTATAAGTTCTCCTTAAAAGATCAAGCATGATGTAGAAGTAAGTATAATTTGCTGCAGCATACTTTGGGATACTTGGCAAATTCAACAGACCAAACATAGACAGGGAAACGGGCATTTTTTCCTGGAAGCTGCTGGGCACTCAGAAGCTCCTTCATGATGACTAAAGCAGTAGCCTTAAAACATTAATACTACATTTCATTGGCAAAATTTTCCCTCCTGGACCAAAAGAAATACTCTCTCTATTCCCTGTGATGTTTCCATGCATTGGGTGTAGCATCCTGCCAAACCTTCTTTTATTTTCTGTTTAGAAGGGAAATGTTATTCCCAGTGAAATAAAAGGCCTTTTCAAAAGCAACCCACTGCAGAGAGCTCCTCCCCATTTTGAAATCTAGGATGTCAAAGATTGTAGCTTATGAAATTAACCAATTAAATTTGTCTCATTTAAAGAGAAAAAAGAAAGTTCAATCTTTTCCTTAACCACAAGGGAGGAACTTAGTTTAAAAAAAAAATGCATTAGCAGCTCTAAGATGGAACTTAAACCAAATAAAATAAATAGCAACACAGATTACTTTTCCAATGTCCCTCAAAGGAAACAGGACTTAGGGAGCTGGGAAGACATATTTATGGACTTAATGAGGAAGAGCTGCGAACCAGAAACAGAAAATGGGAGAAACCTGACCTGCCTATAAGAGTGGAATTGCACAAGCACTAAATGTGATATTTAGAAAGGTTTTGGTCTCAGGAGAATTCAGTTTCCAGATTTTTTTTTTCTAGTTTCAGAAAAATGACTTTAGTATGTGTGAGGAGGAAAAAGAAAAAAATCTTAACTGTGGTCCTGTCATCTTTTTAACTTTCGAGAAGTTAAAATTCGCTGCATTCTCAAATGAAGTTTCTTTCATTTAAAATAAAACCCACCAGCCTGTCCCCTCAACAAAAGTGTCTTCACGTTGTGATAAAAGCAGATTGGAAAACGGAAGTGGATGCAGAAATGCACCTCGACTCCTTCCCGGGGCACGCCTTCCCTTGGGGCACCCTGGAAAGAGGAGGTTCCAGTGACTGGGAAGCCTGGAGTCCAATAAGTAGCTGAGGGCCTGCCAGATAGCTCAGCGGACTAAAGCACCTGCTTAGGCAGAGCACAACGACTAAGGTTCCATCTCTGGCACCACAAGCCACGCCCGCCCCACCCACAGGGCATGCTGAGATGGCAATTGAGACTGGGCATGGAAGCATGCCCCTGTAATCCCAGCGCTTGGTAGGCTGAAAACAGGAGGATCACTACAAGCCCGACCTGTGTAGTGAGACCTTGTAGACCCTGTATTAAATACATAAAATTTAAAAAAAAAAAAAAAAAAAAAAAAAGTAGTTGAAAGAAACTACTCCCCATGCCTGTGTACCCTGTGACTTCAAAGAGCTGGAATCACTTGCTGGAATGCAGGGGACAGAAACAGAGAATCACCTTGCCAACCAGGGAATCATCTCCTTTCCCTGATGACATATGATCGCAGGGAGTAAGAGTTGATTTCAGATTAATTCCAGTTCCTCAGGGCACAGAACAGTGTAGTTGGGAGCCAACTTTCCATTTCCATTTAATCTTTTTCTTAAGGACATAACCTTTATAAAAGAACTTTCCATCGCTCCAGTCTGGGAAAAGCACTTGGGTTTGAGTCAGACTGGTTCCAGAAACCATAATGTGAAAGATTTTTCCTCCCACCTAACCTTCATTTAACTTTATCTTTTCACTTCCCTGACACTCTTCGTGTGGTTTATTTCCACTCTTCTTTAAGAAAGGTAGCCAGGCATAGTGGTGCACACCTATAATCCCAGTAATCCTGAAGCTGGAGCAGGAGTTCGCGCCTAGGAGTTTGAGCTCAGCCTGACCTCCGTAGTGAGCTCAAGACCAGTCTCAATGGCATGAAAAGACACTGTGTCAAAAAAAAAAAAAAAGTAATAACATTAACCAGTTCTATCTCCAATGTAACAAAAAAAAAAATTGCATTCTGGCTGAAACTGTTTAAATCTATGTTTTCCTTTTCTTCCTGAATCATCACCAAATTACAGGTTCCAGAGTTGCTTGCCCATAGTGCTATCCATATACATTAAACTCTAGGCAGTGCAGGGTGGGCAGAGGAAGGGCACCACTTCCGGTTCTGGTTCCAGGGACTCCTGATCAGGGCTAGCCATGCTCTTTTCCTTCTAGCTGGCTAGAATAAAGACCACACGCAGGGCAAGCTACCAAGTTCTGACTAGATACCATAAGGAAGCTTTGAGTAGAGCCCATCTCAGAGCTATTGCTTCTGGAGAGCCAGTGATGCTGCCCCATTTGTTCTCTAACTTCAGCCACATGCAAGAAAAAACCTACTGTGCTTGAGCCATCATCTACTATGGGATTCATTTACTATGGTAGGGAGCTTCTTCTAATTAATATAGTATGTGTACATAAAGAAATATATATGCCTGTTGGGTTTTATGAGTTGACTATGACACTACTTCACAGTCCCCCCCTCCTGAATCACAAATTTGTAGTTATATGTTTACAGATATTCTTCTGGAGACATATATTTTTTTACCTACATATTTTCTTGAAAAATATAACTCCACATAGTTTTCCACATGCACTTTTCTGGAGATGATGTGCATAGATCTCATCAGAGTTTCAAAAGGAGCTTTACTCCAAAATGCTAGGGACCACTGAAACACTTCAAAGTAGTCATAGAGACAAAGGTCTAAGTGCATGTGTATTTTGTTTTTAGATTTTATTTCACTCTGTTTTCTCTTAAAGCTTGACGACAGCTGCCCATGCCTCTCACCAAGGTTTCATGGTAGCCTTCTACCTCATCCTCCCCACATCATTCTTGTCTTCCCTCGTTTCTTTCCCACAGAGTTCCAGGGAAGTCATTTTCAAGTGTAAATCAATTACTATGCTGCATTCCCTCTCTGACAACTCTTTAAACATCTCCTTGCAGTTTGTATAAATGTCTGTCACTGGAGTCTCACACGAAGGGTGGGCCAGAACTGACCCCTTCCTCCCATTGGTTCCCCATGGTATACCCACAGCGGTCCCTTTGCTATTCCTGCTCATGTGGTACTTTTCATCCCCAGAATCTTCTGTTCTGACCCACTTATGACCACTTTTCCTCACGCAGGTTGTAGGTCCTACATCATGCCCAGCCTGACCTTGAGTCAGACTTTTCTATGTTCCTGTCCACTCTTGCTCTGTCTTCTCATCCTCAGAACTCACAGTAGATCAGTCAGGGACTTCTTAGCTACGGGCTGTGTCCCTTCTAGAAGTAACTGACTGGTCTCTGTCTGGCTCCTAAGAAACAGACCCTCACAGAAGGATGACAATGAAGGGGGCCCATTGGGAAGGGATCCCAGGAAGCACTAGAAAATATATGTAGAGAGTAAGGGAGCAGGGAAGAAGCCCATTGTGGGTGAATTACTCTTTGGACTTGGAATGAGGGTGTACAATGCATCTCAGAGTTATCCCATTTCCCAAGTGCAGATGAAACATTTAGTCTCCACCCGTCATTGCCACAGTGCAGGGCTCTGGCTGAGAGGCAGCTCTTATGCCTTCCAGGGGACCTGCAGCAGCCACTGTGGCCAAGTTTAAACTGGGAAGTCCTGATCTAAGAAGCAAAAATCTGAAGTGCTTCAAAGTCTGAAATGTTAGCATATAAGCAAGACATGGGAGGAAACTATAATCAGAAAACCAGGAGGAGGTTCCCCATCGAAATGCAGGACCATTAAAAATTCTAGGTACAATTACTTTGGGCGCTATGTATAAATTAGATACTAAACATAAGTAACCCAGTGTTTGTATGTGGGTCTCTTCTCTAAGATGGCTCATGTATACATGAACACTTCAAAATCTAAGAGAGTTTTTAAATCCCAGATCACCTCCTTGCAGCGCTAAGCACTTCAGGGGAAGCCTACACGTCATGTCCTGGGGAGTGCTCAGGGCCTGTGGCGTCCTCTAGCACACCAGCAGCATCTGCTATCTCTGGACTCGCTGCTGCTTGTGGGCAACTCCTACAGACCTTCAATAATACCTCTGGAATGAATGAGAATGAAAGCCTTTAAGTCATGACTGTATGAGTATATGAAATGGAAGGAGAATGCCAAGATGCCAGTCACACACTCAGCATGAAACCCTTACACTTTGTGAACACAGTTACTGCCCTCTAATTCCTTTAGCCCTCCAATGGAACCTCATGAAAGATAGTGTAACTTGTTCTATCTTTAATTCAAGATCAAAACTACTTTTTAAAAAGTTGCGTCTATGCTGGACATGGACAAACTTTATGTGTCTGTCATTCTTCTTAAATAATTTGATGGTTATTATCTAACGTTTAGATTGCATCAGGTATTGTAAGTAATCTGGATGTGATTTAAGAACAGACAGGAGGTTGTGTGTAAATTACATGCAAATATTATGTCATTTTATATAAGAAACTTGAACAATTAAGAATTTTAGAGGGCTGGCCAAAGAGCTCAGCAGATTAAAGTTCCTTCAAACAGGTTCAGGGGCCAGGTATTTGATGCCCCCCAGGGTGCTCTGAGACAGCAATTGAGACTGGGCATGGTGGCATACCCCTGTAATCCCAGCTCTTGAGAGGCAGTAAACAGGTGGATCACTATGAATCTATGAATCTGATCTAGCAGTGAGAACCTGAACATCCTGTAGACCTTTCCCTAAATTAAAAAAAAAAAAAAAGAAAAGAAAAAGAAAGAATTTTGGTGTCCTTGGGAGACCCAGAGCCAACACCTATGAATGCCAAGGAATGTCAGTAGTTAATAGTGAAGAAAAAAAAAAAAAAAAAAAAAAAAAAAAAAAAAAAAAAGTACCTAGCATAATGGACAGCTGTATGTAACCAAGGCACTGTGAGATGTCAGAAGATATGGACGCTCTAGCCATGACAAGAAATAAACGGCATGGCTTTGAGTAAATCATCTCCTCCACATGAACTCTTCCTTCCAACATGAGGACAGAGGTGGAGAAATGTCACCTAAGGCCCACTGAAGGTCTAGTAGTCTACAGAACTAAACATCAGATGCATAGGCCCAAGAATAGACTGACACATGGTTTTTCCAAGCCTTATATTTTGGGAATGTGAGATCATGTACAATTTAAGAAAAAGCATTCAGTCAATTGGCCTAGATTTTCTCCTGCTAAATTTTTTGTGAATGTTTTGGGTCGCAATTTCCTCATCTTAAGGAAAAAGTCTGTACACTTATCACAAAAGCAATTCTAAAAAGTGGTACCTATTGAGTGCTTGATAAACGCCAGGAAACTTCCTAGAACATATATATTACTTTAATTGGAGAAATTGTTTGGTTTCTGATGCAATATTTTAGAAATCAAAATAAAAATCTCAAGTCTCATAAATTTAAATTTTAAAAGCCAGAAGTGTGAGCAGATAAACTAGACTTTATTGGAACACAGCAAGTTATCCTGCACAGTGACATTTAATTTTGAGGTTTAAATAAATTCAACTATTTCTCCTTTTCGTTTTTGAATACAAAGAATATTTCAAAGAAAATTCACTGGGTCTGCCTCTTTGTTATTCAAAATTAAACTCCACAAAGTGTTAGGGGTTTAGAATCTGTTCTCAATTCCAGTAGGCTTTTTCTTTATCAAAGGTTGACACAGTCTTCCCTGGGTGGGTGAAACACAGAACCTGGAACTCCTAATGACTTGTTTCTAAGCGGGGAACATACAGCAAGGCAGGGTCAACCTTTGCTTAATAGGAGTTGACAGACAAGAAGGAGTCATAGCAAAACTCTGCCTTGCCACTGCACCACCCCTGTGAGAGCTCAGAACACTCTATGAACATTTCTCAGCTGTCACAAGCTCTCAGAGAGAAGGCAAGTGATGTCTGGCTGCACACATGAAGCTTCCTGCTAACCTCCTCAACAGTGGATGTGGACAGCTGGCTGCCAGATTCCAGCCCCGACTCTCTCTCTGGAATACAGGCCTGGTTGGTACTCTGAGAACGTCTTTGGGAAGGAAATAGGCTGATTCTCAATGAATCACCTTGGAAGGCATGCTAGAGACACTGTAAGAGAATGATAAGTCTACAGTGTCTGATAAACACTTATATCAGATTCCCTTGAGCTTTGGTTTCCATGGAGAACCTAAACAATGACTCAGACCTGGCCAACTTGCTCAGACCTGCCCACCTACCAGGTGAGTCCAAAATGTGGGAAGGTTGCACTCTGCTGTTTCTTCCATTAGCTGGTTCCCACGTCAAACATGCCCAGATGCCTTTGCAATGCTCATTTTACATTTATGATTGAATTCCCATCCTTGTTCACATTACTTACACTGAATATGTAACCCCAAATATACAAACATTAGTCCCCTAGCTTAAGCCAATACTTGGTATAGCTCATGGAAACCATCATGCAGGAAACTTTTGTACAGTAAAATTACAGAATTTTGGAGAAGGGCATGGATAGTACATCTTCCAGCCCTGGTGAGATTTCTCACTCCAAGACAGTTACAGTTCAACTGTGTTTGAATGATCTGTCTCATTCAGAGAGCAGGAGAATCTGCTGCATATTCTTTCCACCACCTTCCTCTGTCATTTCAGCGCTTTCTTTCTTGTTCTCATCCAGCTGCCCACCCCATCCAGTCTTGAATCCAGCCAAGGTCAGGAAATGTGTGGCTGACACAATAGCCAAGATGTTTATTTAATGTTATTACTGTGTGCTCTTCTATTTGGAAGCTCCCATAATGGAATAGAACATAATAGGATTATACACACTTATAAAGCTGGGTGCTGAATAAAAATAATTGAATAAAATAACCATAAATAGAACAAAATGAAAACCCATTGTTTAAAGATACAAAACTGGTCAAACAAATTAACTGCAGGCTTCTTGCTCAGCATCACTTGAGGTGGTTACACACACGCCAGTGGGAGAAACCCAAGCTCAGAGGTAGAGCTGCCTTTCTTGCTTTAATGTTTTCCTGCTAAGCACCCAGCACATTCTGTAAGTTCTAGAAACAAATTTAAAATAACTCTCTAGGTCAATGGTTCTCAGATAGGGGCGCTCTTGTCTCCTGAGGGAAGCTGGCAGTGTCTGGAGGCATTCTGGGTCAGCACCATGGTGGGGCAGAGTGGAGAATGTCTGGTAGGAGGATCTCATGGACAGAGGCAAGGGAGGTTGCCAAGCTACCAGTAACCCCAGAAAGTCCCCCACTATAAGGAACTCAGTGCCCCCCCCCCCACATCAGTAACTACGACACCAAGAAGTCCTAACCTAGGTTAGAGGGTAGGGATGATGGATGATCTGAAAAATCTTTTATTCTTGCTACAAATAAATCCTAGGATGTTTGTATGAAGGGCTGCTAGTCCCTTCCTCTTTTAGTCTATTGCACAGTTCTTCAGAAACAAGTATCATCTAATATTATCATTTCTGCTGTGTCCAAACACAAGGAATAATTTGCTATCCCCCCAAACAGAAAGGCAATGCAATATAGAAAAACTGGACCTGGATTTGAACCCTACCCCTTGAGTCCAAATCTTTCCTTATCCATTTCCTGACATGCATCATAATTGCTTGGTCTGTCTCTGAGTCCTACTTCTGAGCCCCTTCCTCTACTGAACTACAGTTATAATTACTATCCTACACCAAGATGGAGCATTTTAGGGTTTTGTGAGCTGATGCTCCTATGTGACTTTTCTAAACACTCTAGCATACAAGAAGAATGAAGTCTGAAATTGTTCAGGATGTCCGGAATCACAACGTGTACAACCAGCTTGATCCCAGGTTTGTTATCCATGACTCCACTTGAAACACTTGAGATTCTTATTTGTATTTCTTAAATAAACATGCGTTGGTGTTTCTTATTTATTCATTAATTAATTTAAAAGTGTTCATTGACCACCTGATAGAGATTAGGAAATATGGATGAATGCTGATTTTGTAATAATGAAACTAAAATTAAAATAGTCACATTCCTTGCCTGTACAGGGTTCCAAATATGCTGTCTTCACATTTGATCCTTTTTCTTATCTGAAGTGTGATACTCAATCTCCATCTTTGAACATTAAGCGCCATGTATTCAACTAAAATTACCTTTAAAATCACTATATCATGAAGTATTTCTTCA
Organism: Capromys pilorides; assembly: GCA_004027915.1. Taxonomy (NCBI): domain Eukaryota; kingdom Metazoa; phylum Chordata; class Mammalia; order Rodentia; family Capromyidae; genus Capromys; species Capromys pilorides. The sequence goes on along the minus strand of PVKN010003217.1, from coordinate 247 downwards.
TTCTCCAAATCAGAAACACCTTCCACTGACATTGAATCTGCTTATCTTTTAGGATAAATATCACACTGTTCACTGCAGGTAGTCTTTGCAATGTCTTATTTCTGCTTTCAAAGAATCTATTTAAAAAAGAAAAAAAAACGTCCCTGATTCAGCTATCTATTCTCTTTTACAGGCCACATAAGAGTTAGAATAACAATAAGCAAGGTACATGGTAGCTCCTCAATAATTGTCTCAATGTTAAAGTGAA
>PVKN010003216.1:0-24828 GCA_004027915.1 Capromys pilorides | reverse complement strand
GGAAACCGTGGGCTCCTCAGATCTATTGTCCCAGATGTTTCTTTGGATGTAGTTCAGTTCTTTCTCATTGTTAAATATTTATACAGTCTGCCTGTTTGCCTTGCTGTGTAATAGCATGCAGGCACTACCATACTGTTTGTGTTTTCTCTCCTGTTTTCTGCTGAACAGTATCTCGTGAATCCTGAAGATTCTAGCCCGGTTCGTTTTCACTGTGTTGTCACAGCAGATAGAAGAACCTGAGCAGGGTCTGCCTTCAGGAGAGGTGGCTCCCCTGCACTTGTACGCAGAGAGCTTCTAGCCACCTGTGTGCTGAGCATGTGGGGCTGGGGCGGGGGGGTGGGGCGGGGGGAGGGCACAGCTAGGAGAGGTGAAGTGATCCCTGACTTTGGAAGCAGGTGGTCCTGGTGACAGGTGCAGTCATGGCCTTTCACCATGGATGGTGACCAAACCTCACAGGCCCCAGGTTACTGCGTCACTCTCAAGATTGCTATGAAGCTCAGGGGAAGTGATCTATAGGGTAGTGATTAACAGTAGTGTTTGGAAATTTTGGAAATTTTGTTCATTTTTAATAATTAAAGATGTTCGTTAGCCACTCATATGGAACTGGGGTTTTCCAAACTTTCCATCATGTCCTGCTTTATTTCTCCTCTTACCACTTTCATGTATGTCTTAGGACAAAGGCAGATGGGTGGCCCCTCTCAAAGGGTAATAGTTCCCTGTGTGCCCGGTAGTTGAGACCATCTCCAGAGGTTCAGTGCAGGAGAGTGAGTAGAGATGTTCCCTCCCTTCCTCTCTGTCTGCCGGCCTCCCTCCTCCAGCATGTGTCCCCAGGGCCAATTGGCTACTGTGCTGTGACCTGGTGACAAGGAGGTGGTGCAGGCTGCTCTTCTGGATTTTGCAGCTTAGGGGGCAGAAGGATGCCAGAGAGGTGTTCTCTCTGATGTGGTGTGCTGGTGTGCTATGACAGATGTCACCTGGGTGAGGGTCGGGAGGCGGCACACAAGCCCAGCATGGGGGTGGCTTTGTGAGTGGGCACTGCTCACTGAGATCTACATGTGAAAGGACAGCCATGGAGGGTTGGTGGGAAGGGGCTGCTCCATCCCCGAGCAGGCACAGGCCCCTGGCTTCTGTGGACTGAGAGGCTCAATGGCAAGATCGCAGGGGACATGAGGAGGGTGTGCGGCCTCACTGGCTCAGGGTACCATGCTTGGAAGGGAGTTGGAGTCACACAGGCTTGGCTTGGGATGGTGTACAGTTTCCTCTGTGTGCTATAACAGATTACTACCAACTCATATTTAAATCGTACCAATAAAATCTCATCGAAGAAAAAGAGATTACTGTCAACCGAGCAGAAATCTGTTCTCCCGCAGCTCTGGAGGAGATGAGAAGTCCAAAATCCACTGAGGCAGGTTGGTGTCTCCCCCTACCCCCTGTCCTTTTGTCTGTTCTCTCCCTGCCTCTGCAGTGCACCTCTGAGCTCCACCTCCATCATCACACTGCCAAGTTCTCTACCTGTCTGGCCTCATCTTAACTTGATCCTATCTGCAAAGATCTATATCCAAACAAGGTCTCACTCACAGGTTCTGGGTGAATGTGAACTTGGGGGAGACTCACATGGGTGGTGGGCATGGAGATGCACAGAAGTTTTACTTGAGAGCTTTTTAAAGGGTATAATCCTCACACTCTGGTTCCTTCTCTGCCCAAATACTATTATTATTTTTTGCCCAAATATTATTTAAAAAACAGATGTCCTGTCTTGGGTGACCTCTGTGGTGGCCATGCATTCTCAGGGACAAAGCTCTTCTACTAGAATTATTTGGCCAAGAACAGAGCAAGAAGCCCGAGGCAATGCCCTAACTCGAGGTGTGGAAACGAAGCCACAACACTCGCCTTCCTCTGCTGCCTCTGCCCTCGCTCCGGGCCCCTTGGGCTCCCTGGCTGACGGCATTGGCTGTGGTGTCCCCTCATGTGCAGGTGCCCCTCTGGAAAAGAAAACTCTGCAGTGCCACTCCTCTCTTATAACCTTGGTGGGTTCCTGGTGTCTCAGTCCCAGGACTGTGTCTGCAGGTCTGGGAGGGTGTGGCTTTGCCCACACTCTCTTGGCATCACGGTGGTGTCCGGGTGTGTGCATCGATGCAGGGGACCCCGCTGAACCACACCTCTGCTTCCCATGCTCCTTCTTTCTTCTTTCCCTCTGGACCTTAGTTTGTAGTCGGCCTAAGCCTGTCCCCCTCTCAGGTGAAGGTCAGCATGTCTCCCAGCTCTCAGATCCACCAGGCAGGTTGCTCTGTGCTGTGCCCATACCTGCCTCTGTTCCAGCTTCATCTTCTGATGCCCAAGTCCTGTCTGCCTTCCCCTACTTTGGGCCAAACCTGTTACTGGCCTCTGCCTGGACAGAAGCAGAGCAGAACATGGTCTGGATAGCAGGCCAAGGCCACTCTCTGCTGAGAATGGTGGGCGGCTGCCATGGTGGGGGATGAAAGTGGCAGGATTGAAACAAGACACAGTAGTGAGGTGGGCCAGAGAGCATGGGGTGGGGTGGAGGAGACAACAGGGACCTGGTCCGATCTGGCCTGTCTGCCTCTGCCAGCCTCTGTCAGTCTGCAGGGCATAGCACTGAGCTGCAGATGTAGGCACAGTGCTTGGCCGCTCTGCCTCAAAACCAGCTCCAGGCTTCCTTGGCAGTTAGATGTGAAGTCTGGGCATAGTGCCCCAAACCCTTGTTGGTATCCTTTTCCTTCTCGGCCTTGACTCCTGTCTGAGAATGTGTCACGCTCTGTCTAAACGCACACCTTGCTGGGCAGGGAAACTAGCGTGGAAATGTACCAGGGCTTTGTGAGCTTGAAGAGGGGCTTTGCCTAGTAGTGTCCCTGAAAGAGTGGATTTCCACCCGCTATGAGCTTCCTCTCCAAGAGGTTACTGGCCTGTGCAGGCTGCACAGTGAAGGTGTGCAGGGGGCCTCAGGACCTAGAGTTCTACTTTTAATTTTTGTTTATTTATTTGTTGTCTTTTTGAGGCAAAGTCTCACCGTGCAGTTCAGGCTAGACTTGAGCTCACTTTCTTTTAATTTTTATTTATTATTATTATTATTATTATTATTATTATTATTATTAATATTATGGCTGGCTCAGCCTGCCCGGGGGGTGGAGCTGGTGCAGCATGTGGTGCTGGGGATCGAACCTCGGTCCCTGCAGTTGCCTAAGCTTGCCTAAGCAGGCGCTTTAAGCCACTGAACCATCTCGCTGGCCCCCTTGAGCTCACTTTCAAGCCCAGGCTGGCCTCAAACTCAGAATGATCCTCTTGCCTCAGCCTCCTGAGTGCTGGGATTACAAGTGTGTGCCACCATTTCTAACGGGACCTGTGTTTCTAAAAGCCAGCCTTATGATTCCACTGTGAACCTGAGCATGAGAAACCCTTGGGCAGGGGAGGGGGGAACATGAGCTCACAATTAAATAAAGTACTTAAATTACAGCACAATCTGTCTTATGTCTGGGAGAGCAATTTCAGAAAGTTCAAGGAAAAGTTTTATCTTTTCAATTACTACACCAAAAACAAAATGTTAAGAATGTAAGCAGCAACACAACTAAAAAATGCAGCCTCTGCATTTTAAGCCTTTTCTTACAAGAATCTTTATTTCTTAATAAAATATGTTTATCTTAACTTTAATACTCAGTGAGTAAATATTTATTTTCTTCCTTCTATTAAAAGAAACTGTAACAAAAATAGCCATAAGGAGTATTGTTTTTAGACAGAGATAATTATTTTGAATTATTTTGTAATATTTGTAAGGACATTGAATCATTGCTTCCTGCTGGTCTGATTTGGATTTCGGTAATGGTCTCACGTGATGGTCGTATTTTGTAGCTTTGGTTAAAAATAGCTTGATTGCAAAAAAACTCCAGCATGATCAAGAAAATTAAAATAGTTTCTTCTAGCTTCACCGAAGGATGACACATTTCCCTCTGAAATGTCCTGACTTAAGCCAAATGGTAAAGTAAAAATGCACATATAGCACTGATCTTTCCTGTTTGTTGCTTTTTCAGTAGAGGCTAATTGAGGAAAACATCTGCATCCAGTTTTCCCTTTATTTTTGTGGATTCCTTTCTTATCCTCCAGCACAGAGCCTCTGCTGCCTGTCGTTTGCTTAGGCAATGAGCCGAGGGTGCATGGCTTTCCATTTTCCCGTTTGGGGTGATTGTAAAAATGACACCACCACCCCTGCCCCCCCAGGGAGCCACTTACAGCATCTTGCTGGCCTTGATTTGAGTTCACCCAGATCCCGAAGACTTGGCTTCACAAGAGCCTCAGAGCTCGGAGTCACAGGGGCCAGCTCTTATCTGTCATGAGCTCCTTCCGTGACCTGCCTGGAGTTCCCTCTGTGACAAGCCTGGTGTGCCTACAGCTTTGAGCATCTGCTGTCCAGAACTGGCCGGCCACCTTCTGGTTTGGACGGTACACCTAGTTTGCAATCTAGTAATCCCTGCCGCTGTCTTCAATAGCATGGGGCACAGATTCCACCGAGTCAGTCCTGGTGTCAGCTTTGGGCTCTTGTGATCGTGAACAAGGGCCAGGTTCTCCCTGAGCCTCAGCTCCTCCTCAGGACCAGTGTGAGGAGAATGAGGCCCATGTGGACCATGTTCCAGCTGCTCTGTCACCTTCCTCTCCCTAGCTAGAGGTGCCATTCTCTTCCCTACAATGCTCTAATCGTTAAAGCTGGACAGGGATTAGTGTCACATTTTTGTAAAGAAGCTGGTGAGGGAGAAGATGGGCCAGACAAGTGAGAGGAAAGGCCAGGTAAGGGTGTGTTCAGGATAGGTCTGACCTGTAGGACGGAGTGCAGGCATGTCTGCTGCCCATGAGATTTGTCCTGCTTGGGGGTAAGGGAACCCTGACCCAAGCAGTCCCTGGTCACAGACCTTGAGCGTGTGACTCCAGGCAACTTCAGGCCAGGTGGCTTTGAGGGTCCTCTGGAGAAGACGCAGATGGAGCTACCAGCTGACATACTGGCAGGGTCCTGGGCAGGGATCTATCCTCCAGACTGGTCCATAGGATCCAAGGTCTGGGTGGGGCATCTTTAGAGCCTAGTGTGGCCTTCTGTGGGAGAGCACACATGGGTGCAGCTGGTAACCCTTGGGCTTGTCCACCAGAGCAACTGGTTTGCATGAGACAGGGCCATGAGGCAAGTGAGCTGTGTGCCTATCCCCTTCTTTCTCTCTTTTTAGGGTAGCAGCAGCCTGGCCCCAAATCAAGGCCAGTCCTTGGGGCTTGGCCAGATCTTCATGCATGAAGAACTTCTGGGAGGGGCAAGTTTATATCTTTAACAAATACTTATCTAGTGCTTATCACTGCATTGGAAGAAGTGGGCAAGACAAACATAGACATGATGGTCACCACCCACGGATGGTGGAAAATGGACAAATGGCCATCTGTGGACTGAAAGGGAGAAGAGCATGGGGCTGGAACAGTGATGTATTCAAGGAGGTGGTGGAGTGGAGCTTGCTGAGGGCTGAAGGATAGGAATGGAAGGGGATTTATAATCTATAGGCTATGGGATTAGGGACCCTGGGGAAGGGAGGTGCTGTAGCCTTTGATGGGATGGGGGTGGGAGAGGCAGCCCCATGGGGCCATTTTACATTTAGGATTTATGCATGATGCAAAAATTGGTCCCTGGAAAGATGTTAATAGTCTTTGATTTGCATTTTCATATATAAAGGCTGTACTGGTTACTGGGGAGGGGTGTGTTTTTTAGGCTCTAACAAGAGCCAGAACTAATGTTTATATGCTATGTGAGGTGCTATGTGAGATGACTTCATGAATATTTCTCATTTAATCAAGACAGGCTTCCTTGTAAAAAATGTTTTTGCCATGTGGATATCCAATGGTTCAGCACTTTTGTGTCGAATGTCTGCTTTTCCCCAGCGGCCACCTTTGCACATAGTTAGCAGTGTATGTCAGTTCTTTCTAGACCTCATGCTGTTCCTTCTCCCCTTGATAACGACAGCTGTGATGTGTTGAAGTTGGGGTCCTGCACTGCCCAGGTCCTGTGTTTCAGAGCTGCTCTCTGGTGGGGCGTGAGGGGTTTGGTGCTTCCTGTGAGGTGGGTGCTCGGTCCCTGGGAAGGAAGAGGTGTCGTTCGTGATTCTCTCACATGCCTCTGCTCTGCCCTTTGCTAGGTTTGGGTCTCAGACTCTGACAGTCTTCTGAATCTTCTCTGGCATCACATGTTCTTCCTTTTGGCTTCTTTTCTGTGATTCTGTGAGAATTTCTCAGTAGTAGAGTTTTCCCCAGTATCAATTTACTGCGTCCATTTAGGTGTTCAGTTGTGTGGTCACAAAGAGGAATCTTTCCTGGTCTCAGGCTGCTCTCTTTTATTCATGGCAGGTCTCCTGTTGATGCGCTGCATCTCAACTCATTAGCCCATTGCCTACTCTGTCCCCCTGGGGTCAGCCCACATGGGTGATACAAGGATTCTGCCCTGGCCACTTGGTGCCAACCTTTGGGCCCTCCATTCTCCATCCCAGAAGCTTCTGCTGGAGAACTCATTCTGTTTTTTCCCATTCAGGCCATTCTTCTGTACACCTGAACTTGGCATTTGGGATAGGGTTCCAGTACCCCAAAGGGATGCCCAGGCCCCTAATACAAAATGCACAATGTTTTCACATAATTTATAATCCTCCCGTAGTATGATCTGTAGTATGATACAAATGCTATGTGCCATAGTTTGGACCTTAGGTGTTCTCTCAAGATTCAGTATTAAAGGCTTAGTCACCAGGAAGATGCTCTTGGGAAGTGGTAAAATTTTTAATAGGTGGGGCCTAGTGAGAGGTCTTTAGGTCACTAAAGCTATGCCATGGAAAGGGGTGGTGGATTCTCTTTCATTTCCTGGCTGGGAAGGGGATAAGTTTTCTCTATCACATGCTCCTTCCGCAGTGTTAAGCCTCATAACAGGCCCAAAACAATGGAACCAAGCAAACACGGACTGAAGCTGCTGAAACTCTGAACTCAGTCAAGCTTTTTTTCTTTATTTTATCCCAGGTGTTTGTGATGGTGACAGAAAGCTGACTAATACATTGTATAGGTGGTCATTCCAGTGCATTGTTTGGGAAATAATGACAGAAAGTTGAGTGTATCTATTCAGTACAGACACATTTTTCCCAAGTATTTTTGATTCTGTTGGTGGAATATACAGAAGTGGAACCATACATGGCAGCAAAGATCACTGTCATTGTTGGATCGCAGTGCTGCTCATCCTTGCCTTCATCCCAGTACCAGTGCACTGGTGTTTGTAGAAATCCTTTACTATCTCTCTGATCTAATTAAGGTATTTTCCACAGTTTTTTGGCCCAATGGCAGATTTTCCTGCTATTTTTATATTCTCTAATCATTTTGCTAGCAAATTGCGAAGGAGCAGAAATATGACCTGGAGTTGTCTTCTGGAGCCCAAGCCAGCCTGGCTGCTGGCCTCACGTCAGGCTGCCTTTCCACAGCTCAAGAGGATCATTGCTTACCATGGAAATGAAAACCCTCAGGCTTGCATTTCTGGCATTTTTGTAGCATTAGCCCCCAAGGGGAATGTATTTCTTTAAATCACACTCCAGCATATTTTAAACAGGATGAAGAATTTGTACTTTTGTCCACAGATTAAATAGCAGAAGAGATGCTGGTGTGGGGGTCTGCGGGGTGATGATTTTATAATGAATAGCAGAGCATCAGGCTGCAGCGGGAGGCACCCTGTGATTCCATGTCATGTTGGAATGTAAGTGCTGGAGGAATGCTTGGGAGCCCAGCTGTGGACATGGGAGAGGTGGCCCTACTGTCCCCAGTATTGAAACTCTTGCCTTGCAGGGATGTCCCTCAGTGTTGCCCTCTTGGGCTTTTCCTGGCTCCTGCTGTGATCATGTCGGTGTGCCCTGAAGGCTGGGGCTGCCCTCCTTTGCCATCCTGCTGCCTACCAGTGCCTAGTTAGCAGCTCATTAGCACCTTCTCCAGATGGCGGGGTGGGGGTGGAGGGAGTGACATGCAGGCCAGACTGCTCGGCACAAAGGCTCCTTGGAGTGTCTGTCTGCAGGGCCAATTAGTCACAGTGCTGGGTTCCTTTTGCCAGTGCTAATCAGCCATGACTGGAGCCTTTTGTTTTTTCAGCCCTGAGTCCTGACTCAATCCCCAGTGCCATCTTCCTTGGTCCAGAAAGTAGGAGGACTCAGCAAGGGGTGGCTCCCAGTAAACCTGTCCTACCCTCAAGCACAGTCTCACCTGGGAGTCAGCCAGAAGCATAGTTCTACCCAGTAGCCACGATTGCCACTGCACCTGCTCCCACCAGGCAGCTGGGCACTCACTCGCCTAGGTCAGTGTCCTTTTTCCCTGAGTGTTGGATTGGGGCAGCACTGGTTATGGATGCTCGTCTCACAAGCTTTTGTTTTCACAGTCTAACTTACTGATATTTTTTATATTTAAAAACACAAATTGTAGAAATTTTGCTAGGCAGTTTTCCCCTAGGAAGGGCAGAAGTTTTGCTTCTACACAATGATGAGTGTTTGTAAAACATAATCTACATTTATTTCTAACGGCATGGAGAAGTGAATGATGTTGCAAGGATGTTTTCCGAAAGCTGGAGCTGCTGACTTTTCTGTATGGATGAGAGATAGCAGAACTCCTGAAAGCCTTTCTCCTCTCTGTACCTTGTGGGCTTCATTTCTGCTGCTCCCTTTGCCCCACTTCAGGCCCCTTTCTCTGCCCTGCACTCCTTTGGGAAGGGTCCCTGGGGCCCCTGGCTCCCTGGGGCCCCTGGCTCCCTGGCTCTCAGCAGGTGCTCTCTTTGCTCTCTGCTGCTCTGTGTGTTGTGCAGATGTCCTGGGTCCTCTCCAGCCCCATCAAGTGGGTTTTATGCTTGGTTGGGAACAATATCTTGCTTTCCTTACTGTGTGGATTGCATTTCATAGCTTCTGTTAGATGAAGGCAGGTCACAGATCCTTCTTCCACACACTCTGTATCCCTTTGACAATACCATTTTGAAAAAAAAAATCTATTGTTGTATGTCTTACTCCTACTCCAAGAGGTGAAGCGAGGCTACTTTAGTACTCCAAGCAGAATTCCAGTTGGAACTCTTCGCCAGAGCTCCTTCTCAGCCCTTGAGTTGCATGGGCAGTTCAACTCAGCTGGGAGCTCCAGCTGGCTTGGAAAGCTACACTGGTTTTAGCCATTAAATCAGGTATATTCCTTCTCACAAAGCCTCTCCCAGACTCCAGTGTCTGCAACCCCCATGGGCAATAGTTCTGAACAGGCTAAAGGGGCACAGGTATGTTGCCACTCACTGGTGTCCGCTGCCTGGAAACCATGTAGGACAAGAGAAGAAGACACACACCCATGGTGTGGTGGCCCAGGTACCACTGGAGAATCTGGGTTTTCTGTATCTTGGTTGTTCATAATGTGTCAGGTGCTCCGTTTCTGGAAGCTGCTCAGGATTTTTGCTACCAAAGAAAAGTGCTGTGCTGGTGTCAGGGTGGGGCAGGGATGCTTTTAGAAATATGCCTTAGTCCTAAATCTTTAAGGGTCCTTTAGAAAGCTGATGAAAGAGAGACACATAGGACAGCAATAGGGGCCTGTGAGAACTTGGACCAGATGCCATGCATCCTGACAGCATGGCCTCTGTGGTGGGTGGCTGTGATTTGGAACAGAGCTGTGAGAAACTCACTGTGTATGAGACACACTGGCCTGCGGGCATTGAGATGCTCAAACCCTGACCATGAAGCTCCCAGCATTTGTTATCTGGGAAGAGAGGCAAAGCCATCTGCCTATGAAGTGGTAACGTTTGGTGCCTTGGTGGCCAGTGCACTAAGGGTCATGGTTCCTATTCCCTTGTTTCTCCAACACTAATTTAGATATTACTGTAGAGGGAGTCTGATGATATAAGTGAAGTCCCACATACGTGTGACCCAGTCACACTATTTCCATGGAGGAAGCTGTACCTCGCTGGCAGAGGAAGGAGAGTTACAGGCGGAGAGAATTTGCTAACTACTGCTTGCTGTAAAGATGGAGATGACCAAGGCCAAGGGTCTGGGCTTGGGACCCTGGAGTGATGCCAGGCAACAGTCAGTGAAGAAATGGTACCTCGGTCTGACAGCTACAAGGAACTGAACTGAAGTCTGCCAAGATCTTGAATGAATTTGGGTGTGAATTCTTCTCCAGAGCCTCTGAGTAAAGCCCCACCAACCTACACCTTGACTTGGCCTTGTTTGACACTCATCAGAGAACCCCATCAAGTGGGCTAATAAATGGATGTTGTGTAAAGCTCATAAATTGGTGGTCATTTGCTTTACCCAACAGAAACTGACCTAGGAAGGATCCTGGCGAGGAGTTTAGCAGTATTCCCCACCCCATAGGGGTCCCTGGGGAATGGACAGGGGCACCTGAAGCCTATCATGACCAGGAAGTGGTTCGATAAGAATTTAAATGGCAGAGTGGTATTAGAGAACAGATAGTTACGAGTGTAAAGAACAAAGGACTTCGTTTTAGAGCAAGAATTTAAGAGACAAGGGAAAAGAAAACTTTCTGATGCGTGTTTCCTGTGATTTCACCTTCCTGTTAGTTTACAAGTGTCTGCAGCAGGTGGCACTGCTGACTGGGGCTAGTGTAGTATGCAGTGGATACAGGGGTGGCCTGGATGAGGGCAGGTGGGAGCAGTGTGTGTGTGTGTGTGTGTGTGTGTATGTGCTGGCCACATCCAACTGTGCCCCCAGCTACAGTACTTGGTAACACACTGTTCTGTTCTGCCCTTGTACCCATAATGTGGGAGCAGAAAGGAGCCCTAGAGACAGACAGGAGACAAGGTGACCTTGGATTGGCCTCAGTGTCCGTGAGGTGGGACCCATGTCTCAAGGAGTGACTGTGTATTTATAATCTGTCACTCAAATCAGCACACTCAGAGAATGAAAAGAGGCTCTGTGAATAACTGCTCTGGGACATGGGGCAGATGTCAGGGCTGTCCTAGCCCTAGGGAAAGGTGTGGTGGCTGTAACCTGGCCTGCCCTGAAGAGAGCTGCGACTCCTGCAACTCCACCCAAATGTAGATACAGATCCATTCCTCTGGGGCTCCTGAGTCAGCCCAGAAAGATCCAAAGGTCTCTGCTAAGTTAAAAGGAAAAGCCAAAGAGGAATAAACAAATACACAAAGAGAATTACCAAACCAAACCAAAGCCAGATTTTCCTAGTCTAGGTCACTTTTCTGAAGCAGACACTTTCTCCTGTAGGCTGACCTCCTGTCCCCTCCCTGCCCACCTGCTTCTGTTTGGTGCATGCTATGTAGTCTTCCAGTGTGGGGCACAGAGCTCAGGCTTCTCACAGAAGTTGACCTTGTGTGGAGCAGGAACCCCATAGCCAGACAGCCCTGTGCAAACTCCAGCTCCCCGCTCCTTGGCTATGGGACAGTTTAGGACCCCTGGGATTCAGTTTCCTCTGGGAAGAAGGTAGCCTACCAGGGGCTGTCTGTCAAGAGGGCAGGCAGGCAGGCCTGACGTTATCCACAGTGTATTTGGAAACAGTACTAGAACCTACTGAGAGTTCATCGGCTTTGTATGATCGCAGTGCCCTGGCCAAATTCTTGGCACATCGATGGTCCAGTTTTCTCTCCTCTGTGTCCTGCTGTTCCCAGAGTTCGTCCTCCCCTCTCTAAGTCATCCTGTGGCCCACTTCCTAGGCTCATTTGGAGATCAAGCAACACAGCACATGTCCATGTTTCATGATTCCTGGCCTTAGTAAGTTGTTCGGGGACTACAACATTAATTCTCCTGTTCCCCTTTTCTGTCCAAAGCTGGAGAGCCTACTCTAGTGTGGGCTCTTTGGTTGTAAGGCATAGACGTGAAAATTGAGCTAGTTTATGGACACACCCAAGGGAGGGCAGTTCGTTGGTGCTAAAGACTTAAGTTCGCAGAAGGGTACCCTTTTACCCTTTTAGTCTTTGCTGCTGTTTTGGAGTTAGTTTTATTTTTCTAGGTCTAATTTTTCATGCAGCTATTATTGTTGCTAAAAGAGTTGTATTCAGATTTCTGCTCTCCCCAAGGCAGAAGAAAAATAAAGGTCACATTTTGCCCATGGAGGACTGATTGACCTGGGTTGCTTACTGTGAACAGAGGGTGGGTGAGGTCCTAGCTTAGGTCATGTCCTCAGCCAGTCACCAGGGCCAGGGAAGGGGATCTGATATGAAGGTGGCAGTCCCCCCAATAAAGGAAAGCATCATGAAGACTGTTTCTTGAAAAGCTTTGTGGCTGAGGACTCAGTAGGTATAGGTAGAATAAGTGATGCCCCTATGCCACCCTGTTACCTATTCAAAGTCCTTTCTTACGTTTTGGGGAGGAGTGATTGGGCTACAACTTACGAATTGATGAATTTGTGCCCTTAACCATTTCCAAACACCTGTGGAAGGTGATGAATCCAGGGGAAAACGGGGCCCCCACTGTGGTCTGAGCACTGGTGCCCTCATGTCTGTATGCTAACACTTCATCCTCAGTATGATCGTACTTAGAGTGGGCATCTGTGAGCGGTGAGCAGGTCCTGAGCATCCAGTGGGATTAGAGCCTCATAACAGAGTTGAAGGAGCGCACTGCCCTTGCTGTGCGAAGATACAGCAGGAAGATTCTGTCTGGGAGAAATAGGGCTCCTCACCAGACAGCACACGTGCCAGCACCTTGATCTTGGACTTCAGCCTCCAGAACTGCGAGCAGTAAGTCCTACCATCTATTTACTACCCCATCCGAGGCAGGGCTTCTGCTCTAGGAGCCGGTTGAGTAAGGACACCACCGTCGGCAGCTGAAGGCCCATCTCTTTTTGGATGTAGCCGGTGGCTCCAGAGTTGGCTCAACAGAGAGCCTCAGACTGCCCGCTGGGGTCCCTGTGCCAGGCAGGGTGTTTGTGTATACAGCTGGAGTGGTGGCTGGGGTCAGCCTTTGAGAACACAATGTCATTGGAACAGTGACCAAAGTGTCTTCCAGCCTGTAGGCCCCCATCTCAACAGGCACACGTCTTTGGAACCACATCAGATATTGTCCATCCTGGGGCCATTGTCATGTTTTTGTTGCTAAACATTTTTTTTTTTTCTTATTTTCTTCCCTTGCTAACTTGGTTTCCCTTCTTTTTTAAATCAAACTAAGATGTTTCCAGTTTTCTTAAGGACTCTTTTGATGAAATAATTCCAGTTGATATTTGTATTTTACTTGTAGCCTGGGGAGCATTTTTATATGCACAGTCTTCTTTTGTGATCTTATCCAAGATAAACTTCTGATTCTTCTGTTTTAAAAAGTTACTACTAACCAAAATAATATTTAAGAATCAGCTTACTGAAAACAATTAGGAAGGGGCCTCCACCCATAGAAAAAATGTTCTGGTACAGAATTTTTATGATTGTTTTCTTAAAGCAAGAATCAGAAAATGCTTTTTAGTAGAAGGCCAGGTAGGATGCATTGTAGGCTTGGGGACCGTAGGGTCCCTGCCATAGAGAAGTAGTTATAGCTATATTTATATAAGTAAGTAGGCATGGCTGTTTTGCAATAAAGCTTTATTCACAACAGAGAGTGGGTCAGATCTGAGCCTTAGGTTATGAGTTGCTGACCCCTGTCCCTGAGCATTATATGCTTTCAATTGTCCTGGAAAAATTACAGGGAAAACCACTGGTGTGAGTTGGGTCATAATTTTTATTCACATTTCATGGCATACAATAACAGGATCTCAACAAAATGCTGATAGTAGGACTCACCGGGTAGCCTAGATGTAGGCTAAGAGGTTGGTGTTAATAGCATTAAAATATTCAGGTACTGTCCTTGTTTGATGCAGTGGTTCTGGGGTGGGGGGGAGTCCACTGTAAGGTGGGTTCACTACAGTGCTGTTCACAGTGTGGAAGACGTGGAAACACCTGAAATGTCCGCCAGCAAATCACCCATGTAGAATCGCATTTAGAAAGCCATTGAAATGGGCTTATGATAAAATCTTCAAGAGTTTATGGCAAGGGACGTGAATGGAAAATGTTGCCGTGAGACCTTTGTAAATGCAAGTGAAGAGCAGAATGAAGAGCGAACGTGTGCTGGAAAAGGACTGACAGGCAGAGCCCCTGAGTATCAACAGTGCTTCCTCTGGAGCCCATTGTGTGGAATTTTAGTCCACATGTAGCAGGAGGGGAATTATTCTATAAAGATCACTGTAGCTTAGTTTGAGGGCAGCAGAGCATTTTAAGGAGAAAAATTAAAAGCTGAGTTCTGCCCTCTGGCCCCAGGCGGCACCATTGTGGGGAGAGGATAGGCCGGCCCAGGGTGCTCAGAGCAGGTGGCTGCCACCCACCAGCTCGGCAGTCTCATCCTCTGCACCGACTTTGCACCATCTGCTCCACTTTCCAGTTGAGGAAGCTGAGGCTGAGCAATTGAGTGGTCTGCTCAGACCCATGGCCAATGTGTGAGGCACCACGGGTGGGAACTCAACTGCCCTTTCACCCGGAAGTAGCAGGCCTATTAATTTTCTGACTAACTCTTGCGCTCCTTCCCCTGCATCCTGAGCACTGCTGCCTTTCGGCTGTGTTGGGGAATCTGTGGCCTTGGGGCAGCTGCAGTGGCCAGAAGTTCCCAGTGGGAATATGGATAGGCTGTGGGGCAAGTGGAATGGGGCGGAAGAGGGTCTTCCACATGCATCCTGAGGGGAGATTAGGAGGGAGGGGAACAGGTGGGGCAGGCCTTGGAAGTAAGCGGGAGGAGGTGACCAGGGCTTGGGCCCCAGGAGGGAAGGGCAGGATGCAGAGAGGGCCAGCCTAGAAATGGACTCGGAGAAGAACAAGTCCTCCCCAAGTCCCAAGATGTGTTCAGGGCTCAGAAGGCCCTGGGAGGATTTTGCAGGAGCCTAGATTGAGTGTCTTGTGCCATTAGGGACCTGCTGGGCACCAACCCCAGTGTATAGCTTCCTCTCTGAGAGAAGCCCCTGAGGTCTGAGGAGAAGATGGGAGCACCATCAGTAACAAGGCTGCTTGCTGGCTGCGGGGAGCCTGACAGCCACTCTGTAGGGTTCTGTGTGCCCAGGGCCTTCTTTACCCACCTGTCATACTTTCATCTCAAGTCCAGTTCATACACAACCTCCAGGAACACACCCACTAGATGGAGTCAGGTGTGCTTCCTTCCCAGAAGCCAGGAAAGGGGCTGCTGGTGTGGAGGAAACCGGAGACATGCATGGAGAAATAAACATTGAGGCCGCTGTCTCTTGGGGTCACGCCAGCGATTACAGGGATGTGTTTTTTCATTTCCTCAAGTTCCACCGCTCATGTGTTGCACAGCTGTGATTTATTTTCAGAGCACACTTTGGAATTTGATGGGCCCGCATGCCCGCCTGCTTCACAGCTGTGACTGCTTGCCCTTTGGTGGATGATAGAGCAAGTGACAGTTTATGCTACAGAAGACTGCGCCTGTGAAGAAGACTGACAGGTGTCAAAGCCAGGCAGCCATGGCAGAGTCACAGCTGACTTTGCCCTCTTGGCCTCCTGTGCACACCCACCAGGCTGGCACTGCCGTTGGCAGCTGGCCTGCCTGTTGACCTTGTGCTGCGGGTGCTCCAGCCTTGGTCCCTCTCCTCAGGGAAGGCCATGCATTCCAAGCCTTAAGGGCCCCAGGCTCATGTGTTGGTCTGGGCCTGTCATGGCAAACAGTGTGCTTGGAAGCATGGCCAGGGGAGCCGGCTCCCCTGACACCCCTTTGATGTCTGTGTATTCCAAAGAAGTAGGTTCAGGATTCCTTCCCACACCTGCTCTGTCGGTGCCATTCATAGTGCTTATTTCCATTTGAAAATCTGTTTGCCTCTTTGGTTGTTTTCTTTTGCCCTCTAGAATGTAATGGCCCTGCCTGCTTAATTCCTGTGTCTGGCTCTGTGCCTGGCCTATTGAGGTGCCAGATGAGGTGACACCTGGGTAGAGGAGGACAGTGCAGGGCTCAGTGGAGTAGAAAAGGGTGCTAGCTGCAGGGGAGAAGCAGGGGAGGTGTGGAGAGACAGGGCTGCTCAGGTGAGCAGCAGGCTGCAGGACGCGGGGTTGCTGGGACTTCCTGGGGAGCAACTTGCAGGGAGCTGCGACACCATCATGTGCCTATGCTGGCCACACGGATTGCACACCAGCTGCACTAAGTCACTTTCCTGTGTGCTGAGTCAACATGATCCTGCTGACTGCCCCATGGTTTTGGTAAAGACTCAGGGTAGCTGTATAGAGGGCGGACCCAGGGCACAAGGCCAGGGGGCTGAGGGGTGGTGCTGTGGCTGAGGGCAGAGATGATGGTGCTCAGGAGATGGTCTGGAGGGATGATGAGGGCTGAGGCAAGGTGAGAAAGTCTTCATATGCTCACTGAAAAAGCATTTGTAGAGCCCTTCAAGGGCCACTCACAGCTTTAATCCCTTGTAATATTAATCCATTCAATGCTCGCAACTGCTGTCTGGAGGCATTTTGTGATTACCTTCACATTGCAGGTGTGAATGAAGCACAGAGAGTTTGGAGACAGGATGAAGGTCACGCAGGGAGGGAAGGAGGGAGACGTAAGGTGAGGCTGTCCAGGGCTAGGGCTCGTGCCCTTATCTGGTAATGTCTAGTCTGAGCAGCAGTAGTGTTGGTGACTAAGACAGGGATTGTGGATGAAGGGCAGCCACATTTGTGGACAGGGTCCACATTTGTTTTGGAGCTGTGCACGCTGACTCTCTGTGAGTGTCCGAGAAATGGGCAGACACACAGGCTCTTCTGTGAGAGCCTTGAGGTGCTGAAGTAAAGGCTGTGCCATCCAGGTTCATGGTGCACATTGGACTCTGTAGGGCTCGGTGCTGGGTGCAAGACCACTGTAGGAGCTCTGAGTGGGGAGAGACTGACCTCCGATTCAGCCTTCAGCAGAGTCAGCAGGGCCTTGAGGGCCCCAGAGCAGAGTGGGAGCAGGGCTCAGGAGATCCTTGCTGAAGGGGCATAGGATGGGGGACGGGGCTGTCCAGCTTTGTGAGGCAGCTAGCTTCCTGTGAGTGTGACAGGGGCCATGAGCTCTTATGAAGAACAGGCTTATTTTGTTTTGTGGCTGGGACAACTCCAGGCCAAGGTTGGGTGGAGCCCACTTCGGGCATCAGTGAGGGTGCTGGTGGTGTGTGTGGGGGAGGGTGATGCGGCTGAGCGTGAGCCCAAAAGCAGAAGGATGGCATGAGTGGGGATCCCACGGTGCCTGTGGGTGAGCCCAGTGATCCTGAGGCCTCTCACGGGGCCCAGCTCCTAAGTCTCCTCCACAGCAGTGCTGCACTAAGCACCCAGGCTTCAGTGCCTGGCGCTGGCTACACAGGACTCTTTCCCAGCCTGCACTCTAGAAAGACAGGGAAGGAAGCCAAGGGCTGAGCTTGGTCAAACAGAGGACTCAGAGGAGCCTCGAGGAAGTCTGGGCCAAAGGAACATATCTTTCCTGGGAAAGGGCATCTTGTCAACACACAGCACTCCTGGAGCCTGAAGTCCCCAGGAAAAGCAGGCAAGAAAAGGGCCAGTGAGGTTCCCTGGAAGGATGAAGTAGTGAACCTGGCTGGGGTTTATTTGGTGTGGTTCCCAGAGAGCCCTGTGGCCTGGTCTGGAGTGGGCTTTGAGAGAAGGCCGCCTACAGCAGTGGCCAGGAGCAGCAGAGCCTGGCCGGGTGGAGACGAGGCCAGGGACTTCTGGGCCGGTGAAGGCAGGAGGCATCTAGTTTCCTCCTTAAGGCCAGTGTCAATGCCAGGAAGTCAGTGGTGGTAAGGGGAGGTTAGAAATCACCTAATGCAAAGAGACAAATGGAACAGGGCCCCATGGCTTGAGAAGAGTGTGCTCTGTGGTTCGGCTCTCCGTCCTGAAACGGGAGCAGAGGGTGGCACAGGCAGGGGCAGCCAAATAAGGACTGCGTCCAGCAGGGAGGGAGAAGATAGGGGCAGAGAGAGCGTCTGGACTTCCATGTCCATGGTGGTGTGCCTGCTGATGCCAGGTGTTCAGAAAGAGCGGCACAGATAGATCTAAGGAGAGGGAGGGGTTGTTGTTAGAGGTGTTGGTGTGGGGTGGCTAACATCCTGTGGTGATGGCCAGAACCTTGGAGTGGGTGAACCTGCACAGGAACAGATGTAAAGCAAGCAAGAAGGTGGCTGAGGTGGTGGAGGAATGAGGCCCTGGGGACTGAAAGCTTAGTGGGGAAAAGACTAGAAAGGGTGATGCAGGGAGGCTGGGAAGTTTTGAAAAGGAGTCAGCGTGTAGTTGTGTCAAGTTAAGCAGTGCAGTTAGATAAAATGAAGGAAAAACACGCGTCCAGTTCAGCAGCGAGGAGGCTGTTGGTGGCCTCGGCAGATGCTGTCTCTACAGTGTGTGTGTGGGGCAGCCCAGGCAGTGGCTCTAGGCAATGAGTTGACAGCAGAGATGGTGGTGTAGACCGCTTTGCAGGCAGCAAGGCCTTCTGAGTTGCTGGGCCTCATGGTGTGAGTTTCCTGCTGAGGAATGAGCAAACAGCTCATGTGACACCACCTCTGCCTGCCACCCCGGCCTCAGCCAATGACATGTGTGTCCTTCTCTCTTTCAGGGCGAATCCTGGACTTGAAGACGGGGACAGTCAAGAAAGAGGGGCAACAGTCATCCATGAGAATGTGCATGGGCTCACGACGCTCTTTCATTTGTAGAATGAGGTCTGTCAGGGCTGCGGGGCTGTGGCAGCGGGGAGGGAGGTCCTGCCTTTCAACCTGTCCTTTGGAGCCTGGCTCAGTTCTACCAAGGTCACATGTGCTGCTTGGCTCCACTGCAATGACTGAGTCTTTGCAACCTCAGCCCCAGACTAGGCAGACGCCCTTGTCTGCCATAGAAGGGTCCTCTGCTTCCTCCCGTCCCTCGGAGTCTGGGCACCAGTTTCTGCCCATTCTGAGATCAGAGCCCCTGTTTACCGTTTCTTGACTTCCTTCCCTTCCCTCACTGCCCTCCGTAAGTCCAGCCTCTCCAAGGTTCCACCTCTCTCCAGACGTTTGTGGGGAAACCACTGAATCCAAACTTACTTTTGTGTTTCCTATCGCAGCACATATATTTTAAATTGCTCTCTGTTCCATTATTGATTGATATCGTAAGTGTAACTATCTTAGCTTCATGAATCAGTGATAATGACTTGAGGATAGAAGCTTCGATTTATACCTCTGCGTGCCTCCCTGACACCTAGCAGGCTGGTTTGCCCATACAGTCATCCCTCATATCCATGGTGGATCAGGTCCAGGAGCTGTCACCACCACCAAAACCCACAGATGTAACCCATACATATGCTCTGGTATACCTTAAAGCATCTCTTAATTACTTTTCATACCCAAATACAGCACAAATACCATATAAGTAGCTGTTGTACTTTGTTGTTTAGGGAATAACGACAGGGGAAATTCAGTACACAGGCACTATTGTTGTCAAATATCTTTGTTCCATGGTTGGTGGAATTCTCATCATTGAAGAAATGCTGGAGAATCTGAACTCTGAAGTCATCCGAGTCTAGCGGTGTCCCCCAAGAAGAGGAAACTAAGATGTTGAAACCTCAAGTCCAATTCAGTGCCCTAATGCCTTTAGCCCCATGGCTGCAGAGGGTTGTGGGTGAGGTGATCAAATGTGTCTGCTCTGTGGGGCTGATGAGCGGTTACATCAGCTGTGCCATTCATTCATTCGCTCATCCATTCATTTATCCATTGTTCAGCAAGCTGATACTGAGGGCCACTGCGCTGGGGAACGGTTAAAGAGTTGGGGAGTCTGTTCATCAAAACAGACAGAGTCATGGCTTTCACTGAGCTTAGTTTTGAGAGAGTCACAGGGTAGGCAAAAGGCAGATAATATATAGAATGTCAGGCAGTCGTGAGTGCTACAGAGGAAAAGCAAATTTAAGAGGGAGTCAGAGCAGTAGGCACTGCCCAGGCACATGTTCTGTTGAGTGATCAGGGAGGGGACTTTTGAGTAGAGACTTGAAGAAAGTGAGTGAGTGAGACTGGAGAGATCTGTAGATTAGAACATCGAGTAGGGCAACAGCAGGCCCCAAGGTCATGAGCTGGGAGTGTCGCTGGTGTGTTCAGGGGACAGTGAAGAGAGTGCAGGCTCAGAAGCAGGTGCTGCGTGAGAGTAGGGGAAAGAGGCAGGGCCAAGAGGCTGTGGATGGTGGGCCGTGTTGTTCTGGATGCCAGTCGTGCCAGACGAGTTGGAGGTCCTTGGGCTTTGATGGTGAGAGTCACCTGTTCTGGAAAACATTTTAAAAATTTCTCTGACTTTGTGTGGAGCAAGGAGAAAGTGAAGAGGCTGTTGTATTAATGCAGGTGCATAAAGAGTTCAGACGTTGACTGTATTTCAGAGATGGCACTGGCCTGCAGGAAGGGCATGAGAAAGCGAAGGAGTCAGAGACAAGGCTGGTGTGTTTGCTTACAGTTGGAAAAATGGAGTTGCCACTTACTGAGTCAGGAAGGGTGACCAGGGGAGCAGGTTTGGGGTGGAGAGAAATTTCAGCCTGCTAAGATAGATGTGAGTATCAGAGAATGAAATGAAGGAGACAAGCCAATAGTTGGATGGTGATTCTGGAACCCAAGGGAGGCACGAGGGCCCAAGTGATGGCACCTGAGGGTGTGGCCCTGGGATGAGGACAAGGTCACTTGTGAAGCAAATGTAGACTGGATTCCAGAGCCAGAGAGGAGACTGGGGATCAGCTAGCTGGGGCAGGGGGTCCAAAAAGCAGTAAGGAAGGCCCAGGATGGGAGGAGCCCATCGGCTGCCCAATGTTGCTGCTCAGCGTAGGGACTAAAGATCCATCGCTAGGTCTTGGGGAGAGCTACAGGGGCTGTGCTGCCAATGCATCATCACTTCCTCCAGGAGCCTTCTGGGGCCCAGTGAGCTGGCATAGACCCCCATGCTCTCCCTGAGCACCTGTCCTGACCATGTGGCAAGGATCTATGTGGCTTTCGCTCAACCTACAGTCAGCCTGCTCTGCCCCTCTGCCCTGCTGAACTGCCAGCCCTGGGATGCTATGTGTCCAGGCCCTGCACTGTAGAGACACTCTCTCACGTCACCCCACCCTGTCACTTGTTGCTGGCACCATGACTTTCCATTTGAGCAGCTGTCAGGTAGTACAAAGCTCAGTAGGTTTTGCAGAAGGGGCAAATATTCCCCCCATTTCTCAGTAATCTTCTAAAGAAGTACACATTTTAAACAAAACCTACTTAGATACAGGCTAATGCCCCTTAGCTCCCCAGTGTCTCTTGTGTTAAAGGCAGACAGAGAGCTGCCACAGGCTGGGCTCTGGGACCTGCAGAGGATTCTGGCTCCCTGCCATGAGGAATAGCCCCCACCTCCAGGTCCAGGGAGAGCTGTCCTTTCTTCTGCTCTGCTTCTTTGCAGAGCGCTTGGATGCAGGCCCCTTCATTACCTGCCTCAGCTCACTAGGCAGTGTGGGGGTGGCATCCGTGTCTCTGTTTAGCTCTAGCTGGAGTCCTGTGGGCAGCCTGCCTCCCACTTACCTGGTAGAGGCCTGCAGTGCTCTGGGGATGAGTGAGTGCCCACCCCGCTTGGGGCATTCACTGAGGCCACAGTGAAGGTAAGTCCTCATTGTACCATCCAGCAGCTCCCTCCTGAATCAGTTGCTTGGTTGATCCTCGTAGATCACATCTGTTAGCATCCTGCTGTCACAACCCTGCTGCCCGGTTCCATGCTGTCCCCTGCTGCCCTGGGGAATGGGCTCCAAGCCACTCTCAGAAGTGCCAGGCCTCCCCTGCCTGGATTGACTGGGAGGTGGACAGAGCTCCTGACAGCTGACAGCACAGCTTTCTTCAAATTAAGTAGCTTCATTTTAGCTGGATACAGTCATGGCCCGTTTGAAAAGGCAGAGGGCTGCACGGCTGCCCTAAGCAGCCATGTCACGATCTCATCCTGCTGTAAAAACCTCGCCAGTGCTGGCAGCTGACCAAGGTCTCAGAATAATTAGACTCTTATCTTTGCCAGTTGGACATGAAGGCATCCAGGATTTTGTTTGCCATGTGGTTGGAAATGTAAGTGCACCAGATAGGCAGGCAACACCATGCCACCATCCCAGCCTGGCCATGGTGGGGACCTAGCTCATTGCCATGGGATGTGGGCAGTATCACAAAGAAGGGAGGCAGGAAAATCCCATGCCATAGCTCCCAGAGAGTGGCCCCAAGAAAAACCTGGCTCAGTACTGTTTGTCCCTGTCCCAGGCTTCTCTTGGTCAGCAGTAGTGCCTAGCTCCCCAGTATTCCTAGGACCAGAACCTGTGGAGAGGAAGCGTCCCTGCAGCTGGGATGCTAGTGCCTGCGAAGGTAAACTTGTGCCTGAGCATCTTGAGTTGGTTTCAGCTCCGGATTGAGGAGACCGCCTCTGGCATCGCCCTGTTTCCTGAGAGTCACCCATTCTGCAGAAATGATCTACAGGCCTGAGCGCTGTGGGGCTTCTCTTAGTCACTCAGTAGGTCTCTGGCTCCAGGCTGTGCCTGGAAACACCTGTGTGCTGTGTGCTTTGCCAGCAGGCACACCTCACAATTCAAAGGTGTGAGAGCTTGTGTCTGCCCTTGAGAAGAAAAATTGGCCATGGCTGAGTGTGTAAGCACCAGTGCAGGCCTGTCTGCAGTAGTGTAGTGTGTGTCATAAGCTTACTTGGTCCTCACCCATTCTAATACCTGTGTCAATTCCTAGGTGTGGAAATGCTCCACTGGACCACCTGCCTCTAAACAGAATAACCACCATGAGGAAAAGGTTCAGGTTAGCATTTCTTTTTCTTTCTTTCTTTCTTTCTTTCTTTCTTTCTTTCTTTCTTTCTTTCTTTCCTTTCTTTCTTTCTTTCTTTCTTTCTTTCTTTCTTTCTTTCTTTCCTTTTCTTTCTCTCTCTCTCTCTCTCTCTCTTTCTTTCTTTCTTTCTTTCTTTCTTTCTTTCTTTCTTTCTTTCTTTTCTGATACCAGGAATACAACTCATGACCTTGAGCTTGCCAGGTAGGTGCTGCTGAGCTGTATCCTTGGCCCTCAGCATCCCTTTCTGATGTGTTTTGGGCCTGTGTGGTCTATGGCTCAAGCTCCTATGTAGAGGAACATCCCTTTCTGAGGTGGGACCCAGTATAGAGAAGGACCCAGGGGCTGTGCTTCAGGGTTCCTGTGGCCACATGAGATGGGGCTGTTGGGGGACATGCTTGAGACTTTAGACCACACAGGAGCACAAGAAGAGGGTGTTGGGAAGTCAGGAGTCAAAATCGCAAAGGCAAACAAGATGCCAAAGGAATCATGTGTGTCTGCTCCTCCATGGGATGCAAACAGCCTCACAGTGTCTTTTCGACAGGAACGGCCTCGGCCCTGTGAAGGAAGGTGAAGCCCAGTATGCTGTGGTCCACTGCACAGGATACATCAAGGCCTGGCCACCCGCAGGTGAGCAGCACTGCAAATGTCACTCCAGGGCATGGATGCTTGGATGCTGTGTATGTCTAATCATGTCATCCTGTCAAGACAGTATCATAGAAGAAGAGTCAGGGAAACATCCTTGCTTTCCTTTGTGGTTGGAACACAATGGTCTTTGTTATTAGAAAAGTCCTGCTACCTGAAACAATGGGTTCTAAAAAGAACTACTATTACAGAGGCAGTTGGAACCTTAACAACCCATTTCAAGGTTCACACAACCCTCTGCAAAGTCAGAGTGGCAGAAGTGATAGTTGTATCCAAGACATCAGAAAAGTGCAAATCCAAACCATGATGTGGTATCTCTGACTAGAATGCTTGAAAGAGTAGATAATAACAGGTGTTGGTGGGGAGATGGGCAGCTAGAACCCTTGTACGTTGCTGGTGGGAATGTGAAGAGGTAAAACCGCTTGGAACAAGTCTGCAGTTGTTCAGAATATTCAACGTAGAGGCGCCATCGGACTCGACAATTTCACCGCTAGATATCAACCCATTGAAACAACTGAATAATTGAAATTCCTGTGTCACAGGAAATTTGTACCGAATATTAGTAGCAACTTTATTTCTAATGGTTAAAAAGTAAAAATAACTAGGATGTGCACCAAAAAATGCAGGGGTAAGTAAAATGTGATTTGCTCATATGGTGGAAGGTTATTCAGCCATATAAAAAATGAAGTACTGATACATGATAGGGTACTGATGACATTTGAAAACATCACGCGAGGTCAAAGTAGCCAGACGTGAAAGTCCGTATATTACATAACCTCATTTACAGGAATGCTCAGAACAGGCAAATCCACCAAGATAGAAGGTAGCTTTGTGGTTTTCAGGTGCTGCAGGGAAGGAAGAGAGAAATGGCTGCTAAGTCCTATGGGTTTGGATAGGGTAATAAAGGTATTATAAGATTATATAGCGGTGAGAATTGCACAACTCTATAAGTATACTAAATTCCATGCTGTAGTGTACACTTTAAATGGTGACTTTTATAGCTTGTGAGTTACATTTCAAAGACCTTTTTAATGGGGATCAAATCCAGGGACTTGTGTGTGCTAAGCACTCGCATCTTCTGAGCCCCCCTCCCCCCCAGCTCTACCTCCAGCTCAGTGAATTGGTTCTTGAATAGGAAGAGATATATAGTGTCACCCCATGTAATCCAGAATATCTCAGTGCATGATCTATGTCAGTGTGAGATTGCTGTGCATTCTGCTCTTGTTGGATGGAGGATTCTGTACGTGTCAGTGGTAGCACATTGGTTAATAGCACTGTTAGGGCTGGCTGTGTCCATATTGATATTTTGCCTTTTTAATATATCAATTACTCAGTGAATAGTATGGAAACCTTCAGTTGTTCTAGTATGCTAGCCTGTTTCTCCTCCCAGTTCTGTTGGTTTTGACCTTACAC
>PVKN010003215.1:0-38328 GCA_004027915.1 Capromys pilorides | reverse complement strand
TGTTTTTTGTTCCTGGATCCTACTATAAACCTACTTTAAGGCAGGCAGCATGACCAGTTCAACAGCCTAAATGTTGGGCTGCCTTAAAATTGCTTCTGCCAGATTAATTATTCTGCTGCCCTTAACACATTCTCACAGCTTGAACCACTGATGGTCTATGCATGACTGTCCCATCATGTAGTGCATACAACTGGTGGTACCAATGAATCTAATCACTTTTACTGTTGGTTTTACTAATACAACTAATAAACAGTCTATAAATGGATGTTTCTAGTTAGTTGTTTGAATTTGAATAATTACAGCCCAAGTATAAATATGAATTAATACTATTCAAACCAATTGAAATTATTATAATAACTTTCTTCATTAAAGGATATTTATGTATATTTATCAATATTTTATCAATAACTAATTTTCTAAATTTTTCCCATGGAAATTTTTCAAGTAGCTCCATTGTGTGTGTATGTAATATACATTTAGAACTGCTGCACCACAAATTACCCATATTATAATTTTTATACCATTTTAACATTTTCCTCTAGGAATATATGATGACATCTGGTCTGCTAAATCAATGCCTTTGTTTGAATTATTATAACCAACTGTGCCTCCCCCCAAGAAGCAGTACAAGCTGCCCAATGGGATAGTCATTCATGTGCCACTGGTGGTTTGTGCTAACAGGAATGATTGAATTCAAACCAGCGGCAAGACTTGCAAATTATAGCCTCATTGTGAATGCATTAATCACAGTCTCCTGCAAAGTCTTAGGACATAGGCAAAAAAATTCTGCCAGAGTATAACACATATGGCCTCTAGTGTTGTTGACAATGGAG
Organism: Capromys pilorides; assembly: GCA_004027915.1. Classification (NCBI taxonomy): domain Eukaryota; kingdom Metazoa; phylum Chordata; class Mammalia; order Rodentia; family Capromyidae; genus Capromys; species Capromys pilorides. Next base: position 37,495 of record PVKN010003215.1, on the reverse strand, counting down.
TCTTTGTTCAGTAGAAACCTCCTGAGCCTGGCCTTTACTGTCTGCATTTCTATCAACATGATGGTCTCCTGAGCTCTGATCAGAGTCACCCATGAAGCTCTGCTTTCTGTATTCTAAGTCTTGTCTGCCTTCCATCACCAAAGCTTTCCAAATACCTCTTAGAAACCAGTTCCAAAGCCTTTTACACCACATGATAAGGTACGGCTACAAAAACAAACCCACTTCTCCATACCAACTGTTTGCATTAGTCAGCTTTCTCATCACTAAGACCAAGTATTCAACATTTTCAAGTCAAAGCAGAAGAGACTTACTTTGATGGCTTTGGTGAGTTCAATCCATGGTAAGTTTACTCAAAGGCAGAAATGGCATGGCAAAACACAGTGGGGGGAAGCTGCTCCTTACATGCTGGACAGGAAGCAGAAAGAGAAGGAAGAGCCAAGGACAAGAATACACCTTCCAGGTCACACTTCCAGTGTTCCACCTATGGCCAGGCCCTATCTCCTAACTACTCAGTTGGCTACAGAATTCACCATAAAGGAATCCATTATTGATTATAGTGTTCTCCCTGCCATCCAATCATCTTCCAAATGCATTTTAGATCTAAACCCTAACAGGGGAAGAACATAAGATTAGGTTTCTGTGTCACACTTTTATCAACTGATCAATATGCAACCTTTTATGTGTACTTCTGTTACATATACTTCTTTGTTCACTGTATCTTTGATTCACTAATGCTGAACTCATAGCCCAAAATGCTATAACTGATGTCTGATTGAGTAGGGGGCTGGGAGGAGGGCTGTGGCCCTAGTGAACTCTTAGCATAGATATACTCTTATAAATCTGAATTTATCTAAGCTGGGTGACAAGTCTGTGCAGAGCTGAAGGTTTTCCTATCAGGTGGGACTTCCAGCCCTAAAGCTAGAAAGCCTCAGCAAGCACGGATGGTTGTACAGCCTACCTGCCTTCACCGGATCTTCTGTGTGCAGCTTCTTTATGGTAAAACTATACCAAGGGGATCCCTCTTTCACAAACAGTTTGAATGTACATCTCGATGCTTTCCATGTCTTCTCAGGCTTGATGCTATCAGTTCCTTGGCCCTTCTTCATGTTATAAAAAATAGTGGAGGCTTCTAGGTGCTATCCCAGCCCCTCTAGTCCTCTGCACTTCTCGGCCTCTCTTTGAATGAGGCACAGGAACTGCAAAATGTGAACAGAAGTCACATGGCCGCTTCCAGACCTGTCCTGGGCACAGCTCCCACTCTTTGTCCTCCATCCTCTTCCACAAGAGGAAGGTGCTCTATGCCACTGGTTTATCAGAAACTCTGGGAGGTGAGTGAGCAGAGATGAAGGCATGGTGTCTCCCTGGCTGCGAGTTTACCTGTTACAGCAGCTGGCATCACCCTAAGCCATGCCATCAAGCCCCTTTGTTCACAACTCTCTCACCTGTGCACTTTGCCCCTGTGCAGATCACATTCAGAGTGAGCAACCCAGTGGGTGCAGGTGGGACCGCTTTCTCCAGTCATCCACATCTGGCTGTACAGGGAAAGACTGTGCTAATTCTCCAGTGGGGAGGGCAACATGGGGTTGGCCCACAATAACAGTACTGACACCCCAGTCACCTTCACCCTTGGCCATTGCAAAGTTCTGTTTTTCTCATCTAGTCCAACCGGGGGTGTAGGGGAGAAAGAAATAGCTTCCTTGTTAAACTGACCCACTCCCCAAGACTTACAGAAACCTTCTGAGTTCCAATTCTTTCAGCTGAGTGCATTTATCCTCCTGCCATCCACTCGCATCTCCATCCTGGATATTCACAACCTCCACAGCCAAAGTAGCAACAGCTAACCCCAGCAATAAATTCTAAGTGCTTCATATATCTTTTCAGCAATTTTAAAGTCAAACCCAGTATGATTCCCACTATATAGATGAGTAAACTGAGGCATGATGAAGGTAAATAATTTGCTCCACAAAATTTGCTAGTAAGTGATAGAGTCAGATATAAGCCCAAAAATTTGAAGCCAAACACACTCTTAAATGTTCGACATAGGCTATCAGCCTTGCTTCCTGTCAGAATTAAGTTATGGACACAAATACAGAACATGGAAGTGCTGGGCCTCCCCTGTCTGTGGATGGGGCACTTTGAGTGCAACTAGTTGTTCAGCAGCAGTACTTACCTCCAGCCTGTTTTACTTAATCTTATCCACAGAGGCTTCACCAGAGCCAGGAAACAGGTGCCAAGAACAAACGGAGAACAGACTCAGGAGTGCTCTGCGGGGCCGGCGAGATGGTTCAGTGGTCTAAAGCGCCTGCTTGGGAAAGCTCAGGCAACTGCAGGGACTGCAGTTCAATCCCCAGCACCACATGCTGCGCCAGCTCCACCACCAGGGCAGGCTGAGCCAACCATAAAATAAAGAAACAAGCAAACAAATAAATTTTTAAAAAATTATCATTGCTTAAAAAAAAGAAAAAAGTGTGCTCTGCAAGTTGGGTCTCCCAGAACACAGCAGCCCAGAATCCTTGAGGGAAGTCAGGACCCAAACTATGAGGTAAAATGGGAGTTCTGTGAAAGCCAGGCCACGGTTTCAAGGGTGAAGCTGGGGATTAATTTATCTCACTGGCCAGGGTGGGACTCAGGAGTGCATGCTGTCATGGCACTTTGTCTCTGAGCAGCTTATGCTTTGGGCTTCTCAGCCAGGCTGTTTGCTAATCATTGTATGCAAGTGATGGGCCAGGGTTATACAGAAAAGTACAATCTAGAGGTGTAAAGCTTGACAAAATTATTTTCCTGTCATGATCCATCCTGAGTAGTAGAAGAGGTGACGAAGACCTTGGAAGCCTGGTGCAAGAATGCCGCCCCTCCCCCCAAGCCGGGCAGAGGCGCAGAGGGCTGGTAGCAGTGGCTAGTTCCAGTCCTGCCACACACAGCTTGGGGCGAGAGGAGACTGCCACTAGCAAGCCAAGGGCCCCCAAATGAGTGGACATCCCTTGGTTAAAATCTCTTCCGGAAGCTCCTGTCCTTCCGTTTTATTCCCACTTATCCAGGCAGCCAGGACTCAGCCACAGGATGGGACCGACAGTGATGAGGAGCTTACTTCAGGAATGGTAATGAGCAGCTCCGAGAGTTTCTCAAAGGCCCCATGGGTTCCAGTCATGAATGGGATGCAAATCACAGCAAATCCTGCCGGACTGCTCTGAGTTAAGTCAGCTCCAACCAACTGTCTGTGTAGTGCAGCAGAGAATGTGGAGGGCTTCCAGAGATGGAGAGCAATGTGCTCCCTGCTCTCTGGAATGTAAGGGAGAGGAATGTGCAGAGCGTATGTCCAGACAGGACGGGCCCTGAGCAGTACACGAGGGCCTCAGAACATCTGGGAACATCTCTGGAGCTCGGCTTCCCTTACTTTCACCAGCTGAAATGTTGTCCCCAAGGAGCTCAGGCCCTATGGGAACTTCCATACCGTGTACCCTGATTCCTTGTTACCAGTGCTGCACCATGTCCTCTGCACCTTCCTCAGCATCTTTTGGAAAATATGTACTATCATATTATGTCAGTGACAATCCCTTCTAGTTGCAATTATGTCACCTGCCCAGCCTCTCTCCCTTGTCTGCTGAAGGGCTTGGCTTCTAGATGGCTATCTCACTCCTCAGATGGCCATAAACATCTCTAGGCAATGTTATCATCCCTAGGAGCCCCAGGGAGCCTGCTGAAGGCTGCGTCCTGGCATCTCTGTGGTCATTCCTCTGTGCAGTTTTGTCCATGAGGACATTCAACCTTGTTATTACTAATCATAGCTCTGCCTCCTGAAACTTCTCCTTGAAGCCATTCTCAATGTGGCCACCTGCCCCACCTTTCCTGTAGAACCCTGACTTCCTATGGTAGCCCAAAGCCACTGACCTGATGGGCCAGTATTGCCCTGGCTTCATGGGCCTCCTTTGGATTCCAGGATTGGCTCTGTGTCATGTCCTGGCCCCTTCCCCACCAAGGTTAAGTCCATCCTTGGTTAAGCCCAGCATCTCTTCAGCTCCACATTTACCTAGAGCAGCTAGGAACCATGGGAACAAATCCATCACCAGGCCAACTGGTGCCCCTTCACTCACCTCATGGCCAGCATACAGACTCCTGCGCCACTGACTGCTCACAGCCCCTTTCCTCTCAGCCTTCAACACCCATGTCACCTATTAGGAGTTCTTTTCATTCCTTTTCCTTTGGGGTGTGTTGTAAAGGTCCTGGGGTAAAAAAATTGCTGTCTCTTTCTCTGATCATTTTCAAAGAAATGTTTAGCTACTGCGGAAATGTTACCCTCAGAGGGCCAAATTTCCATATGTGCAAAGGGAATTCTTTTTGTCCCTGGCCCTTCCCCTCCATCTAGCAACCCTTAACATCACCTCCCTAGTCAGGGCTGTCATGAGGCCAGGACAGCCTCCTACCCGGCGTCTCTGCCACCTCACAAGGGTTCCCCTTGATGTGGATGTGATCTGGCACAAACTGCAGCATGTGTCATTTCTCCCTGGTGCTTCGCCCACACCCTCCAGCAGCTTCCCAGCACTTTTCAGATGAAATCCCTCCTGCCCTATCTCTACCCCTCCCCTGCAAGCCCTGCCTGCCCACTGCTCCCCAGTCCTGAGACTTTCCCCTGCCTTATTCTCCCAGCTTCCCTGGCTCACCCTCTGCCCCAGTCAGATGGAACCTGGGACCCCTGAGACCATTTCTTAGGGCTACATCTATGGTGGAGGTGTCCACCAGCCTGCTGATTCTGGAGGCCATGAGGGAGGCCCTGTTCCAGGTTCCTGGCCTCAGGTATTGATGCCTAGCCTCATGTTCACACACAGCATTCCCCTACTGTACATCCAAGTCCAGTTTCTGCTTCATGAGGACACTAGGCAGATTGGATTAGGAGCCTTTCTACCAACCTTCTTTTTACTTACTTCTTTAAAAAAACTTTTGTTCTTGTTTTGAGGATTGAATCCAGGGCCTTTACACTAAACTGTATCCCATGCTATTTTATTTAATTTTTGTATTTTAAGACAGGGTCTTATTAAGTCTCTACGTTGTAATCCTTCTGTCTCAATTTGTCTGAGTGCTGAGATTATTTATTTATTTACTTACTTATTTTTGGTCTTTCTGAGACAGGGTCTCACTATGTAGTTCAGATTGGCCTTTAGCTTGCTTTGTAGCCCAAAACTGTAGCCCAAGTTCAAGACTGGTCTTGAACTTGCAGTGATCCTCCTGCCTCAGCCTCCAAGTACTGGGGTTACAGGTGTGCATTACCACCCTTGGCAAACTGTTACATTTTGTTTTTTGATAGTGGAAATTAAACTCAGGACCTTGTGCTTGCCAGGCAGTCACTTGTGCCACTGAGCTATATCCTCAGCTCTCAGATTACCTCTTTAATTCTCTCTCCCTCCAGATCACATCATCTTCTGAGGTACGGGGGAAGCACTTCAACACATGAGCAAGGGGGCACAATTCAATCTTTTCCTTAATTTGCTTGGTGTATGTCTTTCCCACACGTGCATAGCTTCCATGAGGACAGGGAATGCTCTCATTCCTTTGCTCATCTCCATTGCTACAGCTCCGAGGTCTTGGCTCCTCGCTGCGGTGAGAGAACTCAGCTCCCACATATATTTCTTAGTGCCCCAACTTCCGGTAGTGACTCTACCACACTCCCTCAGCAGCACCGTCAAATGCCTGGTGGACCACGGAGGCCTGAACTCACTCCCTGAAAGCGGAAAGTCACAAAGAGGCCACTGCTTGACTTTTTTTTTTTTTGCTATTACCTCATCATTTGTTCAGCCTCAACCTCCTGCCAAAAAGAACACAATGAAAATGCATTTCCCATCAGCAATTCTAATCCACCTCTCTCTATGATGCTTTAATTGATGATTATTTATTTTCCATAATAATGTCATTAATTTTCTTCTGAAGAGTTATCTTTTGTGTTTATCAGCCAAAATGCTAGGAGCAGGTAAATACCATTAGAGAAAACAAGTTAGGCCAGGCCAGCTGCCACATAATTGGGCTGAGATAGCGGAGTTTGGGGTTGGAAGCCCAGTGGTTCTGATAGCACTGGGGTCTCTCTGGAAAGAATGTTCTCCAGTGGCCAGAGGAGCGAGAAGCTCAGGAGGCTGCTCAGCACCTTGAAGAACTGCCGTCTTCATCACCATCACTTCCACGGTCAGCATCGCCAGCATTACCATTGTCATCACTGCTATCATCTTGTCATTGTCAACACCGTCTCCATTGGCCTCATCACCATCAGCGGCATCATTATTACCATTAGCAGCAGCAACAGTATCACCATCACCATGATCAGAATTATCAGCATCACCACCACCAGCGGCACCAGAGCTGTCTGCATCACCACCCCCATCCTCATTGTCTCCTTTATGGTTTGTGTCCCCCATGCAGTCATGGGGGTGTGGGCATTTTTGGAGGCAGCTGAATCTAGAGTTAGTGAATGATTTGGGGGTAAAGGTGCTCAGGTTAAGGGCCAGTGATTACTGGATTGGCCCCCAATTGGATTGGAACTGCCCTAGACCCAGGAGTTTGGATAAGAGCAAAGGGCCGAGGCTTGTTCTGCCCTTTTGCTCTTGTTGTTTTGCTGTCATCTGCCACCAGGGACTGCTACCCTGTGCCATGCTGTCCTGCTTTGGAGCCAGCCAAGTATGGATTGAAACCACTATAGCCCTATAGACCGTGAGCTAAATAAATCTTTCCTTCCTTAATTTGGGCTGTTGGGTATTTTGTCCCAGCAATGAAAGAAAAGTAACCAACACATAATTTGGTACCAGAGAAGTGAGGTCATTGCTGTGACTATATTGACCATGTGGTTCAAGAACCTTTGGGAATGGCTTATGGGAAGCTTGGAAAGGTTTGGGAATATTCCCTGAAAGAGTAGAGCTGGAATGCTTAGGCTGCTCTGTGCGGGAGAGTCTGGTCAGCACTCAGAAGACCAGGAACCTGGTAAAGACCAGGTCAGGAGAGTTCTTTTGGGAAGGACTGCACTGGTTGTTGGAATCCATACAGTGTGTGTTATGACTTGACAGAAAGCCTGTCTGCATTTTGCTTGGGTCCAGAGATTTTGCCTGAGACTGAAATTAAGGGCAATATAGAGGGACCTTGTCTCAAAATAAAAAATGAGAGCTAGAAATGTAGCTCATTGTGAAAGACCCTGGGTTCCATCCCCTGTATGGCAAAAGAATTTAAAAAATTAAAACAACAACAATAACAAAAGCTATGGGTGTGCTCCCAGAGCTGAAGTCATCCGGTGAAGTGTTGCTCTCTGGAGGTCCCTACTGTCCAAAGAAGTCATGGAGGCAAACCCAGAGCCATGCTGCAGGAAATGCTCATCTTCAGCTGTCATGAAGTTGCAAATGGTGTGATTATGCTAAGAGCCTCTTCCCCTTCCTGGGAGGTGAGGACCCTCAGTGTCTGTCTCCTCTGTGGGGGTCCCAAGGGCTGCAGTGTGTGTGAAGACCAGAGCATGGTGGGGAGAAGGTGTGGAGGGGGAATGGGATGGAGAGGGAGGGGCAGGGCAGGTGTGCAGGGGCCTGAGGAACTCCCTGGGGCAGCCCATGTGGGACAAGATTTTGTCTACACAGCATTCTTATTCTGCTTCTGCCAACTTCTAGCTTTGTGATAGGGACAGTAGCCCCTGAGGTCAGGGTAAGGATGGAAGAGTGGAAACCTCTAGCCCACAGTCTGACTAGGTTTTCTTCCACTGCTGCTGCTGGAGTGACAAGAATCCAGTGTGAGAAGTCCATAGGTGTGACTCTGACAGAAGGTCTGAGTGGCCCAACACCCTAAAGTGAAGAGCATGCGCATGAGGGAGGAAGGTTGGGCATGCTGAAGAGGAGGTGCCAGACAGGATCTGAGCAGAGCCCAGCCTCTGACACCTCACAGCAAGGCTGCAGCAGGACCTGCCCCTCCCCAGCCCATCCTTGTGTGCAGACTGGCCCTGCCCAGACCCCGGCCTTTTCACGACCTCAGTGACAGTGGCTGTGCAGTGAACAAGCCTGGCTAGAGGGCTCAGATGTTGCCACGGCCTATTGGGCAGTTCTGAGTGCTAGAGGGCAAGACAGAGGGGCTGTCTGCAGGGCCAGGGCTTCCGTACCACTGGCTTCCTGTGGGGGCTGCTAGCACTGATGCAGGGGAGCCACTGATGGTTCTATAATTCCATCCTCATGGTGCCTTCCGCAAACTGGTTTTTCAGGGTCTGGGGTCTTGCTCTCCTCTTGCTTGAGAGCTTCTTGGTGGAAGAGTAGGGGAGAGGTCCCTGGCTGGACTCCCAGGCTTTCACTTGCTGTGAGTGTGGAAGGACTATCTCACTCCCTGGTGGACTTTCCATATGGCTGAGAAAGGCAGGACTCAGACCTGTCCTGGAGCCACTGTCCTCTGTGCAGACGGGCTGCCAGCCAGGCCCTGTGAGTTCTCCCTGGGCGAGTGGGCAGTGGCTAGGGAATGGAGGCCTGCTGTCAGGGGTCAGCCCCAGGGGGTCTGCTGAGACCCGACACTAGCAGCTGCAAAGCCCTGCTGGTGTGACACGCAGGTCTCTGTGTGCCTCTGTAAATCAGTGACTGGGCCGGGCCCTACGCCAGAGATGCCGGGGTCTGAGCCCCTGGATTCTCACCTGGTCTGCAGCCTCAGTGAGGGCAGCCACTCACACCTGAGCAATAGAAAGAAATGCCCTGGCGCTCAAGCTGGGGCACTTAGGACTCTGTGGCAGAGTCCTCAGGCTTCTAGAGTCTGCTGGGTCCTGCTTTTTAAAAACATCTTGGGTGAGATACAATTCACAGACCACACAGTTCACTGTGGGGAGAATGTAGCGCATTGCAGATCATGTTTAAGCTTTGTTTCAGCTGTTCATCAGTGAGAACCCCTTGCCTTTCAGGGGAATCCCCTTTTTGAGGGGCCCTTGGCCAAGAAGCATACAGGACCCCCCACAATGTTAGGTCATGAGACAGTATCAGGACATTTATGCTTATCATATTAAAAGGGCACAGATACTTTGTCCTTTGAGACGTATTTGAGGAATTAGAACAAATACCACACTGGGGCATCGATGTACTACGCACACTCAGACATACATGAGCACAGGTACACATGCATGTACAGAGCACATGTGTCTATGAAAGTACACATGCACATAGGAACACACAGAGGCATAGGTACATAGACATAGGTCTCAGACACCCTAACAAAGATGGTGTGCTGATGACTAAAAACAGGAAGAATCTCTCTCTCTCTCTCTCTCTCTCTCTCTCTCTCTCATGAAATGCCTGCTGGGAAATATGCTTCTCAAGCCTGTGGAGCCCCTGCATCTTTCTCTCCTTCACATCCTCTCCTTCCTGTCTCATTCCAGCCGCCCCAGGCCCTTAATTAACTCTGGCCATCTTGTAGCAAGTCCCACATGTGGAGAGGCACAGAATGTCCACATTTAGTTTGGTGTCCCAGCCAGTCCCTAAATTGAACCACCCTCATCTTGTAGATTGTATCCTAGGATTGATTTAATGATGATAACTTTATTCATCCAACAACAAGAAATTGAATGTCATTTTTTGCCTTGACCTAGAAAGCCATTCTAGCCAGATAAGTGGCATTTTACATTGGAAGCTGCTACTGTTGTAAGTACAGAGATAGCTGTCATTAGGAAGGAGATATTCTAGGGAAAGCATTAGGCTCCTGGGCATCCTTTTCAGAGTCTACATTGTGAACCAAAGCCAAGTGTTTTAATCAGTTTTTGTCTCCTCTCTAACTGTTCAAGAGACCCATGTCAACTCTGGAGGTCACGCTTGGGTTTGGCTGAAGGTGTTCAGGAGATCACTTCTGCAGTATTTAGGGTTGAGTTGTTCATTGCTCTGGGGATTTTATGTGGCTTTGGTTTTGGTGCTGGGTCTCAAACCTAAGGTCTTATACATGCTAAGCATGCACTTAAGCACTCAGCTCCAGGACAGCACTTTTTCTGTGATTGTGAACCTTTGGTTTAAAGAATGTAGATGTCAATTGCATTCACAAATCACATGAGCAAAAAAATCGTAACTTTCCTTGTCTATGATTAAACTTAACTTCATTCTAAACCCCATTTCTACCTAATTACAGGAAACCTAATCTAATCAATTTCAAAAGAATTCAGACAATTTCAGGATCTACCAACTGTGCTTAAGATCAGGTTTATCTCTCTTGTCCCTCCACAGGACCTCATCTCAGAGGCTTCTGGGTGGATGTTGGCTTTCTTAGGGTGGCCCAGTTCTTTCCCTGCCTGCCTCAGCTCTAGCCTCCGCTTAGGGGACTTACTTTAGCCAGTAGGATATTAGCATATTCTCTGAGAAGCAGTTTGAGGCTTGCACTGTGCTACATGGTTAGGCTTGCTTGTTTTTTCCCTCCACCCTTGCCAGGATGGACGTGTCCAGGCCAGCCTGCCAGTTCCAGGAAAAGACTGAGACAGGTGCAGCACAGCTGGCTCTTCCCAGCTGTGGGCAAGGCCATCCTAGGGTGCCTAGCACTCCCAGATGCATTTGGGGAGCAGCCCACAGCTATGTTGGGCACATGGGAGCACCCACTTGGAGCTTGGGAGCTAAATGCACGTTTGTTACTTCTAGGCAGCAATCCACGGCCCTTTTGGAACTAGCCTTTGAAGGGATAGAAAGTCCTAGGCTCGCAGCCCATTTTTCACGTTTATTTCTAGGGAGATCCGAAGGCTAGAGCTGCCCTCCCTGATAGGTGCTGAGGTGGCCATGGCTTCAGATGGCTCCAGCCTGATAAGTCACTGTGATATCTGCAGCTCTGCCCCTCACCCTGGTGCTCCAGAGCTGCTCACTGTCTCCCTATGCTAATGCCCATGTCTTCTTGGGGCAACAGGAATGTGGCTGCCTTTGGGAGTTGTGAGAGGATGAGGAACATCAGGAAGCCCTGTCTTACCCACCAGGAAGACAACACCACTTTATTTGTCTAGTCCAGAGAGGCAGAGACCTCCTGGCAGGAAGCAGGCTCAAGCCTCCTGTGCTCAGATTCCAAAAGCCTATCATGGGCATCCTTGCTCTATACCCGCTCTGATCCCCCTGAGAATCATTTTGAGTTTCTTCCTCTGTTATCCACCTGCGCCTCCTACCTGACATCAGTCTCCTTCCGAGGAAGTTGCCAACACCTAAGCTTCCACTCTTCTAGCCTGGGTAATTGGCATCCTTTGAAGTGGGGAAAGCTGACCTTTTATGTCTTCTCTTCCCAAAGTACTGTTGATGACACACACACACACACACACACACACACACACACACACACTCAGCTGGGGCCCTGAAGCGCTTAGCCCCTCAACTTCTATGGTAGCTAACTTTGAAGACAATTCAAGACGATTTTCTGTAATGATATTCTGGAGTTAATTTGAACCTACACAGCCAAGAACTTGACCCCCACCATGGCTACCACTGTATGTTTGGGTTCTTTATGTGTTCCAGTTACATTCTCACATTAACATCAGAAGAGAGTGAGTGGTAGGTTCATATGACAAACAAATGTACATGGAAAAAAAAAACATTCAGTTAAATGGCATCAGTTTATCCTGCCACAAGAATCTCTTTCTTTGTCTCTTCACTTTTTTTCATCTTTTTATGTGTTATTGCTTTGCTTTGATTTGAGGTGATTGGTCAATCAGAGTCGGGACAAAAGGAGGAAGAGTTTGAGTAGAAAGGGAGGGACAGCTGACTTGGCTGAAAGCCAGCTGGGGAAACTAAGTCCCACTGTCAGGGCTGATGCTGTCTGCGAGTCTCTGCTTTGAAGCCTCCAGCTTTGAAGTGTTGTGACCCTAGGATTTGTGCCAAGAACAATTATGGCCAGAGACAGATTCCTGATTTACTAAATTCACCACCTCTTCTTTAGACTGACAATTTTCCTTGCAGTTTCTAAATCTGATACATTCTATAATAGTTGGGCATTAGGTTGACAGTGGGCATCAGATAACATCTGGACCCCCATGCAAACATCACAGTGTATCAGGAAAAAGATTGTGGGCTTTAAGGATAGGCCACCTAAGGTTGATATTAGGTGGTTTCCAGCTAAAATGCCTTATAACAGTGGCTTCAACCATAGGGATATTTATTGCTTACTCAACGAGAAGTCTGGAGGCAGGCAGTCCTAAAATTGTGTTGATAGCCAGTGATGTCATTTTGGACCTGGGCATGTTCTGAGCTTCTATTTTGCTTTTGCAATCTGTGGGCCTTGATTATCCTTGTCATCTCATGGATCTGAGGAGACTGCCACTGGTCACACACCTTTGTCCTTGCCTCCCCCTGCCACCACCAACCTTTGATCAGGAAGATAACCTTTCCCAGAATCCCATGGCTTTCTCTTCCAGCTCACTGGCCAGAATGGGTCACACACTCTCCTAAGCAACCCCTGGGAAAGGGGAACAAGAGTCTTGTGACCAATCACACCCTGAGGTCAAACAGATGTTTGCAAAATCTAGGCCTATTAGCAAGGAAAATGGGGTTAGAAGTTGGTGAGTGGGTAGTTTTTCATTTCTGCCCTCATTTTTAATTTAGGCATCTCTAGTTATCTCTGTAATCCTGAACAAATCACTGGGCTTCTCTGAATCTCATTTTCAGCATTTGAAAAATAGGCCCATCATACTTCTTCTCAGAGTTGTTGAGAGAATGAAGTCAAACAGTGCGTCCCATGCTGTACCCTGAGCTCAAGCCCTGGCCACACTTGCTGTCCTCTATTGTGTCACCGTGGACAGCCGAGGAGAGAGCAGCCTGCCAGAGCACTCAGTCCCAGGTCTTAATTTCGATAAACTCTCTTTCCATGACAAGACGTGCATGAGTGTTGCCAAAGTCAACACGCTGGGCTCCAGTGTTTACTGCTGCGACACCTGCTGCTCTGACAGGGCTCTGTGCTGGTTTTGTACATATTGGTTTTGGACAGTGACTGCTGTAATTTTGTCTTCAGATTTCTTATGGGGGAGATTTAGCATCTGGCAACATGGCCTCTGACTGCGAGGAGTCTCCTAACAAGCATCATGGCCAGTCATGTGCTGGAATTTGCCTTCAGTGAGGAGAGGGAAAGGGCATCTGCTTGGAAAGGCACTTTTTCCATAGGAGAAGGTCGCCTTGGGCTGCGTTTTCTAATGGACATCTCAGATTTGCAGACACCGAGCCAAACTCTGGGATTTCCTGTTCTTTCCCTCAGGCCAATCCATCAGCTCTCCCTGCAACCCAGACCTCAGGGCAGCTTCTCACGTCCCTGCCTGTTTAACCCAGTCCAGGCTGCAGCCTGGGTTGCTCTCTGTCTCCACACCTTTTACCTCTCTGTCCCTGCCCCTGCCCCCTCATTGTAGAAAGACGCCTCTTCTTCATCTGGGTGCCTGGTTTCTGGATTGGCTCCCATCCAAGCCCCACAAGTCTCCAGGCCCCAGGGAGCAGAAGTACTGTGTCCATGGAGTGCAAGAGACTTCACTGACCACTTCTTCACACTCAGGAGGCAGTGTCCAGCATGAGGGTTTGCTCAAGAAGCACGTGTTAAACACATGAGCAGATAACTGAATTAAGAGCCCAGCCCCCCTCCCCCATTCCAGAATATGGACAGACTCAAGGAGGAAGTAACTGGGGAACTAAGTACTGCTCATGGCAAGAGCTGAATGTTCTGTGAAGTTATTTGGAGACAAGGATCATGCAAAGCAGGGAAATGAGACCACATGGCTGTCCCTTTGGTGCACTGACCCTGGCCTCTGAAGAGGCCATTAATTGGGTGCTATCCCATTTGGGTCCATCGTTAACCCTCTTAAAGTCATGTTGTGAAATTTTGGGTGTTGTTTTTTTCTTTAAAATAAAAATGTTTTTATAAAATTTGGGTGCAGCTTGAATGCTTTAGTACAATTAAGAGCAGGGATAGCAGCCCAGAAAGCGTTGCCCCCAGCCACATACACAGTTTCACTGAGTTCAGTGTCCTCTGAGGGACTGCATGGCAGTGACAGGCAGCTGGAGATGGGGCAGAAACCAGCGTTAGTATGGAACGTGGCACCTCAGGCCCTGGCTGGTGGCTCCCGAGAGGTATATGCTCCTTTGTGCCACAATCTGAGACCCTGTACCTTCTGCTTCAGACCTGCGTGACTCTAGGCCGAGAGGGAGGAGGTTGGGATTCAGCCCATTCTGGGTCTCATGGAGCACTGTCATGATGCCATGAGCCATAGCACCAGCTTCAGTGTCTGGCCTCTTCCAGGAGAAGTCCACAGTGGATTTTAGGTTATAGGATAACAAAAAACAAAAAAAAAAAACCCTTACTCTCTCCCCTGAAGAGGCTCGACACTATTCCCAAACAGCCTAACAGAGTGATCCAAGGTAGCTCCTACCCAAGGCTGTGTGAGAACAGAATGAGGAGATGCGTGTGCGCCAGGGAAGGCTACAGTGTGTGCTTGGGCATCTTGGTAAACCCGGGCTTGCCTCGGTTCTGGGAGCTGAGTGCACCCGGACAAGTTTAGGCAGACAGGGGATTATTCAAGCGCATTACGCAATGCCCCCGATCACGGAGAGGGCAGGGCAAGCAGATCAAGGCAGATCGCCAGCGTCAGCCCTACACCAAGACTGGATGACAGGTTACTGGGCAGTGGGATCCGAGTGTGGGGCCAATTTCCTGGCTACTAGGCCTTTGCATTTTCTAATAGCCCTTGCTCTGAATTCTGATCAAAGCACTAATATAATTTAGTGCATAAATTTCTGTGATATATATAATTTTTGTAATAGGCTATTAGGCCAATGGCTGACTGCTGCCCAAGGGAAATAATAATAACAGTAATAATAATAGTAATGAAGATCATCCTGTCATTTGTGCTGCTCCCAGGACTGAGGCAAGCACATTGGCTCTGTTATCTCTAAATACCTGCAGTAACCTCACAAATGGAGTTCATCTCACCTGACAGGTAAGGGCTGTGATTTCAGGGACGACAGAGCCAGTCATACACCTAGTGTGAGGAGGGCAGGCAGCCCTGCCACCAGCAGCTGTCCCCCTGTGTCCTCCTCAAGCAGCTCCCCCAGGGGAGCCCTTTATGAGCTCTGAGAAGTGGGGCATGCAGAGTGGGGGTGCACCATGCACCCAGACTGTCTAAGTCAGAAGATAAAGGCCCCAAGTCTCAAAACTATGGAAATTTTAAGGATGAAGAATTCTTTTGGGACCTGTATAGGACCAGAAATCAGATGTTTCCATCCTAATCAACATCAGGAGACCCAGAGATACCGAAAAAGAAAAGCCCCAAGCCTTGTGACTGCGGGCCAGATCGGAGAGAATGCACAGTGCCCTTGCAGGTGCCGGAAAGCCCAAGGTGGCTCTCAAACATTGCTCTGGCTCCACTTGAACCCTGACTCGCCTGGTGCCCTGGACCAGCTCACACTAGCCTCTCAGCCTGTGAAGCACGAGGGGTGTGCTTATTGGTCTTTTTTATGTAGTTCAGCTTGTTGGAAAAGTGGTACAAAAAAGCAAACCCTGAAACTTACAATACATTTAAAAGATGCAGGAGAGGGGTTAAAACAAAATGCAGGGGAAGGTAAAATGCGAACACAGATATGCAAAGTGGGGATGCTGCTTGAGGACCCCAAGATGAGGTTTTGAGATTTCTTATTGCAAGGGCAAGAACAAAGACACCATCAGCTGTGGCACCCCTGTCCCCCAGGTGGCTGGCGGTCTTCAGTCGTGCCTGTCCGTCGTTCCTTTCCAGGTCAGTGCTGTTTTTCCCATTCTCACAGGAGCCTCCCCTCCGTGCCCTTCCTGGCCTCCTTTCCCTGGCCAATCTGCAGGTTTATTTTCAGCCGCCTTCTTCTGAAGCTGCAGGGACTGCACAGAGAGGCGAGCTTAGCCCAACCTCTTCTCCTGCCCTCGGGCTGGTGTGGGAAGAGACCCACGCGCCTCAAAGCAGCCAACATCAGACAGCCAGGCATCAGCTTCTCCTACAGCGCTCAGAGACTGCTGCGACCTCCCTCGCCAGCCCCGGCTCACTTCTAATCAGCTTTTCCATTATCTTGCACTGAAGTCCTCCCAGAATCATGTTAATTGCCTCTAACTACTGTTGGGTGGTTCATTTGTGCTTTCTAACGTAGGAGGTCCAAATAGTTTAACCCTGTTTTTATGTGAAAACTGAGTTTTGTAAATTTTGGGAGCTCTAAAGCCAAAGTAGCCTGACATATGCTCACTCAAATCCGCGTGGGCACACAGCATCACACATGGCTGGCGTTTCAGGGCGGCCCCTCCAGGTGGGGAGTTAGGGCTGTGGGGAAGTGACCTGCAGCTCTGTTACAGACCCAGCTCAGCAGCACCGCCCACCCACCCAGCCACACCAGCGCCACCCACTGCTGCTTGCCTCTCCACCTTTACCACCGCCGATGACCACAGTGCCATCGCCACCATCACTACCACCGACACCAGCACCACAGCAACACTACCAACACTACGTCATCACCATCGCCCCAGTACCATCGCTGCCAACGTATCAACACCAGTTCCAGCAGTACCACATCTGTCCTCACTACCATTATCATGGCCAACCACAATGCCATCCCCACCACATGAACACAGCCACTGTACCAGCAATACTGTCACCACGAGCACCCCTATAGCATCAGCTCCTCATCCCTGTCATCACCAATGGCATCGTAGCCACCACATTCCCACCACCATGTAAAGCCTCCTGTGAGCACGGGCAGATATATACTCGCATAAACACTTGCAGGACGGAGCAAATCTTTTAAAATATAATATGTCCCATCACAGTAGGCCTTGAGGAATGTGGAAAAATAAAAATAGAGCGATACAGACATACTAAATAGCTTAATAGGGTCAGCCAAGAGATGTGAATTTTGGAGATTTGTGTAGAAAATATGAAGTTGGAAGGTAAAAGAAACATGGACCACTCGAGGAAAGGGATGGGTTAAACCTAGAACCCCTGAGACATGGAGACCAGGCCTCCATGAAGTCACCTGACCTGTCACAAGGGACTCAATGGCTCAAGGAAAGAGGCCAGCAGCAGAATGGGGCAGCGCAGGGAGCAGAAGACAGGAGCCCCACGTCAGAGCTGGAACATGTGCCCATCAGCCTGCTCGGAGCCACTCTGAGATTCTAGCGACCTCGTCTACAGAATGTCACTGACCTGTGGAGATCAAAGGGTGCTCGCTGTTGAGAGCCAGGCAAAAATGCAGACTTATGTCCAGTTGAGGAGAATAGGCTGCTTAAAGTTTTAAGTATGTTAGCTCCCTTGCCTCAGATCTGAGGCTCACTTTTTAAAAAGAATGAGCAGACAGATTGAAGAGAGGTGTGGGGGATCTGTCAAGCTGAAGCCCCATAAGGCAGAGACACCAGGCTGGTCACTGTCCCTTCTGTCACCTTTGTACAGGGGACTGAACCCAGGGCCTTTTTACTGGCCTATATCTCCAGCCCTTTTTAATTTTGTTTTGCTAAGTCACTTAGTTGCCCAGGCTGGGGCTCAAATTTGTGACTCTTCTGTCCACCCACACAGAGGGCTGGGCTTGCAGGCACACACCCTCGTACTTGGCTTCAGATGCCACCTTTGATGTGCTGTTCACTAAAAGGACTTTCCACGGTCCAATTTCCGCTTAAGTGCAAATATTTCTGGGAGAGCTTTGGCCTTACACTCTTAGGCCTGGGGAAGCAGCGCTCAGCCTCTGGGATGGTCTAGGCCAATCCCTTTCCCTGTGGTTCTCAAGAATATTATCAGCTGATATCTAAATTTTCTGAGCATCCAGGGAGGAAAAAGCATGTAGACAGTGCACGTCTCAAGGGGACCCCACGGGAGCATCTGGCTACAGATTGGAAGAGCGCTCATTCGAAGTTGGCCCCAGCGGTTCCAGCACACACACACCCAGCATGTGCTGCTTGCCAAGGCCCAGTCCGCAGTCTCCACATTTCTCTCAACAGATGTTTCCTGGCCTCAAACCATGGCTATGAATGGCTGCAGGAGGTGAGCTCAGGTTCAAGGTTCTTAAATTCAGCTGCCATTCGACCCTTCTGAGCAGTGGCTTAGACCTCAAGAGCCAGAAGGCAAGCTTTGTCTCAGTGTTGCAAACGATGCTGATTTGGATGGGGAGCCACATCTGAACCCCAACGGAGGGGGAAGCGCAGGCACCCCCCTCTTCTGGAACCTGCTCTGCTCGCCTTGCAGCTTCAGGTAAGTGTCCTGGAGGCTGCCGGGCTGGCTGCCTTCACCTTGAAGTAGGATGAGCAAGCCTCCCTTCCCAGGGTGGTTGTAAGGATTACAGGGAATGTCCCTAAAAGTGCTCCAGGCGACGATGGGGCTGACAGCGGGGAGACACCATTATTTGTAATTTTAGTGATTAAGAAATGGAGATGCTGAAGCAGCCGGTGCCCACACCTGGAAAGACAGACTGTCACAGAAGGAAATGTCCAAGGTCCTCTGACCTCTAGCAACCGGGGACTCTGCCATAAACTGCTGCAACCCGGTTTGGCAAGGTGGTCTTGCGTAACCTGGAAAGATAAGCTTCATAAACGAGGCGCCTCTCCCCAACACCTGAACCCCCACACAAGCAGGGCAACCACTCCTAACTCATTCTCTACCCACTTGGCCCACTGTCCCGGGACTCTCCTTTCCACAGGCATCGCTTGCGACCTGTCTTTGACACCAGCCTTGATGTCCTGGGCCAATGAACAGAGCCTAAGAGTGACAGGTCAAGACCATGAACCCTTGGGCTGTGCCGAGCTGCAGGCTGACCAGAGCTTCAGGGCTGTGGGGTCCCAAGGAGGGGTGGGGTGTTGAGGGGTTGGAATTTTCAATCTTGGCACTGCTGACATTTAGGGTAATTCTCTTAGGGCCTATCGCATATACTGTAGGATGTTCTGTTCACTGCAGGCTGCGCATGCCTCAGCTGCGACATCAAAACTGTCCGGGCACTGCCTAACATCCAGGTGGGGAAGGGTGGGGACAGTGGCATTGCCCTCCTCCCACTCCATCCTCTTGTGGAGAAACACAGATGTGGGGCCCTCCCGTTAAGGTGATTTCACTACAGGTGGAGCTGGCAGGATGGACAGACAAGAACAGGGTTTTCTTTTTTAAAGCGTCCTTCACAAGGCCACAATTGGGTCTTAGGGGCTGCAACGAGGGAGCAGACCTCACGTAGTCCAGGTGACACAGAGTGACTGGTGCCCACAGGACTCCTGGAGGCTATCAGGGACAGCTCTCCACCCACAGGGCCTCGTGTCTGTCCCCCCACCCCCCTTCTTCCGAGGCCAAGTTCCTCTTGCCTGCTCCTTGGTGGGTGAAGCCGAGCAGCGAGGTGCTGCTGGTGGTGGAGGGGGGTATAAAATAGTATGCAGTAGATGATAATGTAAAATGATAATATACAAAATGAATACTACAGAGGGAAAAATGTGGCAGTAGACACACCGCTTTCTGCTTGGTTATTGAGAGCAGGAAGCTGTGATTTTAGGTGACTCCATTCATGTGCTAATCTGACATGTTTTCTCATTTTTCCATCTGGAACACACGGTTAATTGTAGCAAAAGAGTCAAAATCCTTCAAAAAGTAAACATTTTAGAAGGTACATGAAGCCCAAGCTGGGGGGAACACCATTATTTCCATCACCTCCTCTGGGGAAGAAGTCCCTCTGTAGTTTGGAGAAGGGGACAAGGTGTAAAGAGAGTTCCTGCAAGCCCAGGAGAGGGCGGGACACCGTGCTGGCTCCGCGGAGGGCAGCGCGTGAGACCAGGCTGGTGCTGCGCTCCCAAAGGAGTCCTGGCCAAAGTGGGCGACACAAGTGACCACGGACAGGTGGGACACATGGGTTGGCCGTGGTTGCGTGCAGCTTCTGATGAGGACATGTGCGGCAGGGACAGGCAGGTGACCAGCGTCCTTGCAGCCCGTACAGCGCCCACATCTGGTCATCGCGCGCCCGTCTTCCCCGCCCAGCAGACTGAGATCGCAGCGGCTGCTGGCCGCGACTCTGCTGCCCTCTGCTGGCCTCAGCGCGAACGACACCTTTTCGCACTTCCTGCTCCTGCGGGGACACCTACGCGCTCCGTGTCCTTGAAAACACAAACAGGGGGACTGCGTGACAGGGGATACAGTGGCAGGGTAGGCTTAGCTTAGCTGCAGAGGCATCGTAGGTCGTCCGAGGGACGCGAGAAACTGGCTGCGTGGCCTGATGGCTCGCTGGAGCACGAGTGGGGTGGACACGTGCCCCACGGGGACTGCGCAGAGGGCTGAATAGGGGGCACTGGGCCATCAGGCACGGACTCAGCTCCCCCAGGACCTGGAGGTGACAGGTGCAGCTCGCCACACAAGTAGTGCCCCCGCAAGCCCAAAGACGAGGAGGTGGATGGCGGCTTCCGGGAGGAGGTGGCGCTGGAGAGCGCCCTCGGGTCAACAGCGGGCGTAGTGTCGCCCTCCTGGAGGTGTCTCGCCAAAGCGCACAGACCCGGGGACTTAACAGACCTTTACTCTTTCCTGGTTCTCGAGGCTGGGTCCGTTCAAGGTGCCGAAGGTCAGAGGGCTCTGGGGAGGACCTGCCACGTGCCCCGCTAAGCTCTGCCTCCGCTTGCGTGGGGCTGTCCTTGCCCCGTCCTTGCCCCGTCCCTGTTCACGCCTGCCTCTGTTCTCTGTAAGGACAGCCGTCCTTACAAAACTTCGTTTAACCTGCTTACATTTGCAAAGACCCAGTTTCCAAAATCACAAGTCCTGGTGACCTTTTGTAGACTCACAACTCACACGCTACGGCTGCAACAGCCGTTGCAGCGGGCTTGGAAACCTGGGAGGGGGGCTGTGGGCTCCACCGCAGGGGTGCAGAGAATACCACAGGACCTCGGGGACCTCCTGTGATCTGAGTGGCCGGCAGGCAGAACAGCAAGGCGGATTTGGGCATTTCTGTTTCCCCAGGGAGATTGGGGCATAGGCCCTTGATTACATAGGGCTTTAGATCAACCCATGTACTGTAGGTAAGGATTCATTCTTAATTTTCAAAATTAATAAGAAGACTTGCATCACTTTTTCTAAGCCTCCTCCACTCGGGAAAGGGCAAAAGGGAACACAAGATACATAGAAGGTTTAACAGCTGCCACAGCTCCAGTACCTAGTGATAAATGCCCGGGAAAAGGTACATCTACACGCCTAAAAGGGTTTGGCGGCACTGGTCAGATCCAAACTACTGCGGCCCGTTAGCGGCTATCACTTTGGCCATTACTTTGTACATCCAGTTACTTTTTAAGAGAGCTATTCATCCCCCAAAATGTGCCCGGCAGTTAGGCCCAGGTGCCCTCTGTAGGTGGCCACTCTTTGCTCCTGTGGTGTGATGGAGGAGAAAGTGTAGATCTGCCTAGAGGAGCTCAGGTGAGCTTGGGAAAAGATGTTCTCTGATGGGTGAGCTAACCAGGACCAATGCTGGGCAGAGGCCTGAAGGGGACAGTGGGCCAGAATCAGGGCCGAACTGGATTCAGAGGCAGTACAGAGTGGAAGCACAGAACCAAGCCCCTGAGTGACCTGTGTGAGCACAGCTCCCTGACTGGTGGAGGTCAGGTTGGGATACCAGGGACCTATAAGGGCGTAAAGGAGCCAGACAGTGTTGGGCAGTGGTATATGTGTGTGTGTTTACAGTTGCTTTTTAAAGAAAATAATCTTTTGTTTATTTATTTGGTACAGGGTCTTGCTATGCAGCTTAGATCCATAGTGACCCTCTTGTCACAGCCTCCCCAGCGCTGGGATTACAGGCGTGCACCACCATGCCTGGTTTTGGTGGCCAGCTCAACTCTAGGCTGGCACATGTGGTACCAGGGATTGAACTTGGGCCCTTGCACTAGCCTAAGCAGGCACTTATACCACTGTGCTATATACCTAGCTCTGTGTCTGCTTTTGAACAGAATTCTTTGTTATAACTGCATCAAACACTAAACCAATCTCAGAAGATTCTCTTGTCCTGACCATAGGTACCCTGGGGCCTCTGCTCCACCAGCATCAGAACTCACTTTAGAGTTCTAAACCCTGGATCCTCTTTTAACTCTTTTGTCTTCCAACTAGCCAGGATACCTATCTTTTCTTTGATCCCTCTCATGGCAGGGGGGAACAATGACTTGTTAACTAGTAATTTCACAAGGACTGTTTTTCTTCAACTAGAAGGGACTACATTCCCCAACTTCTGGCTCTAGCTACTCCCAACTAGATAGGAAGAATCCCCAAAGTTTGACTAATGCTGCTTATGGCAAAAGGTGGGCATTGCAAACAGCACTGCTTGTGGGCAGTATTTACAAACTCTTCACCCTGGGAAAGTTCTGAGATGATCCAGGGCTTACAGCAAGCCAGGCTCATTTATAGAAACGACTAAAAATTGTGTCATTGCACAAGATGTTTTGTGTTGAATTTATCCCAAATTCCAAATCAGGGTTTTAGATACCTCCTGCAATAAGAAAGTTACAATGGGAAATTTTCAGTGGCATTTATTTTTATTTATAATTTGTACCCTGTCAACTTCTAAAAAGTCTGGAGATAGCTTCCAATAAAAGACATATACTCAAAAGTTTTCTAAAATAGAAAACTCATGAAGGAGGAGGAAGCAGAGAAGGTAGTAAGAGCAGTGTGACTCAAGATGAAGTCCAGTGCTGAGCTTTCTAGCAGCTAAAGCAGAGCTGGAAGTGCTCAGAGTTGCAAACTCTTCATTATCTGAGGATGGAACGTTCAGTTGCAAAACAGTGGGTTAGCTCTTAGGGACAATCAGTGGGCCTTGCGCTGTGCTTCTTTGGTGACTTCTTCTGAGGAAGAGGCCAGGGAGGGTCGTGCTCTCTCTGCCCATGCTAGGGCAGCAAACATAGGAGCCAGCACAGCAGGAGAGGCCCAGGGTGTGGGTGGGACCCCAGGATTCCCCAGACAAGCCAGTCCCTTGTTGCAGAGGACCCTGTTTCCCTGATCTCTTCCCTTAATAGTGAGCTCCGTGGGCCTCAAGCTCACTTCTGGGGCTGGGCCTCTTCCCTGACGCATCTTCTTCAGGGCCCCGCCCCACAGAGGCTCACACTCGTGTGTGTGTGTGTGTGTGTGTGTGTGTGCGTGCGCATGTGTGTGTGTGTGTTCTTGGACTACAAACTGTGTATCTATCACACACACAGTGCAGGATGGAGCCAGGGCCAAGTGGAAAAAAGGGCTAGGCCCTGGGTCAGAGCCAGCTCTGTCCCTGTACTTTGTCCTGTGAGCCTCCGTGGCTTGAAGGGTTCTACATCTGGCCTGGCCTTCCATACTATGGAGCTATGGCTGTCACAGGACGCCACGCATATTTTCTTTACAACTTGTCAGTCTGACTTGTAACAGTTCTGGAGAACCGTTAGATGTCTAGACCTCCATTTGTATCTTTTGCCCTGGTGTGGCAAAGGCAAGAATTTGGGGACAAAGCCGTTTCTCACGTAGTCTGCCTTGGTAAATGGGGCATGGTTGGGCATAGTGGAAGATGTGGATTTTACAGTGGGTTGTGACATCTGTCAGATGTGTGACCTTGTGCCAGTTATTTTACCTGGTTTGAACCTCAGCCATGTGCCCTTGAGGGAAGTCCTTGACCTTTCCAGGTTTGTTTTCTGCTCTGCACAGTGAGGATTCCAGTAGTACATATCTACGGGAAGGGGCTTTGGAAGGATGAGATGAACCAATACCTGAGAAGCTTTGGAACAGCTCCTGAAGACAGTGAGTGATACGTAAATGCCACTATTGCTAAGAGCAGACACTGTTCCTCCTTGGTGGGCCTCATCTAACTCCTTCTCAGTGGGGCCCCAGACTCGAGGATCAGACCCTGAGCTCAGCAGCCAGAGGTCCCTCGGGGGCCTTGAGGTTCTGCTGCCTGCCGGTCCTGCTCCCGTTCCCTGGGTGCAGGCTGACCTTCCTGCCTCCAGTGCTTCTGCAGGAAGCATGTGGCCTAGCTCTTATCATCTGACTGAAGGATCCTAGCCAAAGTCACCCATGGCCAGCCTGTAAGTCAGACCGCCATCTCCCCCTAGGGAGACAGTGCAGGGGCAGGGGTCACTGACAGCTCTGCCACCTGCTTTCAGCTCTAGCTCCCTGGGGATTGAACCCAGGTCTTCACATTGAGCTACATTCCCAGTCCTTATCTGTTTTCTATTCTCAGACAAGGTCTCACTAGGTTAAGAAGTGGTCCAGACTGGGCTTGAACTTTTGGTTCTCCTGCCTTGGCCTCGCAGTGTGCTGGGCTTACAGTGCCTGCCACCACATCCAGCTATTTTCTCCCTTTTTGAAAAGGAAAGCAAGGACCAGATCTGTGGAGGTGCTGCCCACCCCTCAGTGCTGCCAGCAGCTCAGCCAGGGCCCCCCTGATGAAATGTCATCCTGCGCCTCCTGAGGTGCCCTGGGGTGTTGTCTTGCTCCTGGCCTTCATCTGTTGCCCACAAAGCGTCCTTCTCTCCTCTGTGGCTAGAAGGCCATTGTGAATGTTCCACCCCCACTTAGGACCAACCAGCCACTGAATAACTGTGCTGTAGATAAATACATAACTGGAAGAAAATCTCAATGCCACATGTCACAAGCTTAGAAAACGTAACAAACTTCATGCTCCTCACTATTTACAGGCAAACCCAAGGCTCTCAGTACCCAGCATAGGCCTTGAATAACCTAGCCCTCACCCCCTTTTCTGACTTGATGCCCCCTCAGTCCACCTCCATGATCCCTGGCTCATCTCTTCCGGGCCTGTGGGGCAAAGATTCTCATCCACGCTGTTCCCTGGCTTTTCAGGGTCATCAGCCACACT
The DNA here is from genome assembly GCA_004027915.1 of Capromys pilorides. Taxonomy (NCBI): domain Eukaryota; kingdom Metazoa; phylum Chordata; class Mammalia; order Rodentia; family Capromyidae; genus Capromys; species Capromys pilorides. The sequence continues at coordinate 12,770 of PVKN010003215.1, read as the reverse complement.
GAAGTCTTAGCTAAGATTCTGTGACCTTACCTGCCTGTTCATTCAGTTGTGTTGTCCCCAGCTTGTGAACTGAGGCCTGCATGCTCACTCACATGGACTCCAGAACCGCTCTTTGGGGACCTCTGCTGTTGGTCCCTTTGCTCGGCCTGCTCACAGGAGGCCCACTGGGGGAGTAATGCCCTCCAACTGGCTCCTCCACCCATGGTGCCTGATGAAAGGGATGAAAGGGGTCCTGTGGACACCCCTGAGACCAAGTGTGGAAAGCCCAGGTGTGGGTGGTCTGATGAAATGTCAGCCCACTGAACTTGGAAGAGTCCAGCTGTAGTGATCATAGCAGCCTGAGAAGGCTGAGACATATCCCTGGGACAGACACCAGCAAGAGCAAGCCTTATCAGAGGCAGGAACAGAATAGGGCGTGGGGCAGTGGCTGTCAGGCTGTGGCCACTAGGCCAGGTACAGCAGCAACACAGGACACCGGGCAACCTCCATGGCCAGGAGAGACCCCAGAACACAAGACTGTGCCACCTGACAATGTCAACTTATCTCAGTTATTCTTCTCTTCTTGCTGGGACAAATACCTGACACCCAAAATGAAGGAAGGGAAGGTTTATTTAGCTCACAGTTACTGGAGGTTTCAGTCCATACTCGGCTGGCCCAAGGCAGATTGGCACATGGCAGAGAGCAGCAGTTCATGGCGACAGGACAATTAGAACAGAGGCAACAGAGCAATGGCTACCGACAGAGGAGGTTTCTTTCCCTTAAATTACATTCAGGCTATCGCCCCAGGCTGGGGAAAGTACACACACCCAAAATCCTAGCAGTACTAAAACCCATAATCCTAGTGGATCATGAGTTAGTCTCAATCTCTAGAAGTCCCCGCCCCATCACTGTATGAGGCTTTGGAGGGACAGCTAGACACAAACCATAACCCAACTCTAATATGCCAGTGCCAGGCAGCAGGGCCTGACCTCAGCTGCCAACTGCGTCACATATTTTATCTCATTAATGCTCTTACCAACAGAGTGACATGGGAGGGCCTGTACCCATTTTAGAGTTGAAGGCAACAGGCCTGCACAGCGTCATTTGTCTGAAGTCATCCTGGCTGTCAGTGGTGTGGCTCTGTGTGGAGAGGATCCTGGCTGGGGCTGAGGGCAAGCTGGAGGAGGTCAGGAGGCTGGGGCGCAGAGAGGGCTCCAAGCAGATGCCAGCTTGCACAGGTGCCAAGTGCCCTGAAGAGCTGTTCAAATGGTGGTAATGCTGGGTTTGTTATGAAACATTTTAAGCTGTGGAGAAATGTTTGTTGGTGAATCAGAGCATGGAACAGACTATCATAATGGGTGTGAAAAGGAATGAGGCTTAGGGATGCCTGCTGCAGGTCAGGAAGGTTCAGGGATGTTTTCTAGGGCAGCACTTGGAGCTCAAGCTTCCAACAGACCCGGCTGATGCAGCTCCTGGAAATGTTTCTGCCTCCCTCTGGCCTGCCTGTCGCTGGCCTGTACTGGATATCATTGCTGAATAGTGTCACTGGGCACCCAGCCCCAAGCCTTGGGTTTGCACAGCTCTTGAGCCACTTAACACTTATTGAGCTAGGAATTTAGAAGTTTGGAGCCACGGGAAATAAAGCCATTGTCCGGTCAGGGAGGCCCAGGGTCTAGCAGACTCTCAGCCTGCCATGTCTTTTGAGAAAGTTGGTTTTAATTTCAGTGCTTACTGCCCAGGCACGGAGGGTGGCTCACACAGTGGAAGGGACCATATTAACCTGGCAGCCCAACTTTCCTAACAACTCCCGTTGCCTCCCAGCAGACACAACCTAGGACGCCGGGTGACTTGGGGGCTTATCATGCTGGGTAATTAGTGTGTGATGGCACTCAGCTCGGAGTGATTTAGTGACTAGTGAGTAAGACACAATGCAGAGGCTCACATTAAGGGCACGGACTGGGGAGACTGAGTGGAATTATTAGTCTTTGCAGGGCATATTAGGTGCAAAGGAATCAGATGGCTGGTCCATGTGTCTAATTTATTTGACTAACAGCTCTGTGACTAGGTAGCCCAGCTCCTGAGGTATTCCTGGGTGCCCTTCCTGATCCTAAGTACTCTCAGTAAAATTTCAACTTGTGTTCTCTACAGACAAAAACAAAAAACTCTGGAGAAAGCTCTAGGTGGTTTTGCCAATACAATACAGGGCAAGAGCGGAGTTTTGGAATGCAGTTCAGGGAACGGTTCTGTTCTTGGGGAAATCCCTTAGAGGGTAGGGGGCTGACGAAGGCTGCCTCACTCCTTAGTGGCACTTGGAAGAACATAATGCAAGGATCTTTGTTTATTCTTGTTGAGCAGGTCTGGATTTGTGAATGTTAGGATCAAGCCTGATGGCTTTTAACTTTTAAACTATTTGTCACAGACCTAGGGATTAGAACATCCCCCCCTCCCCACACACACACATGCCAATGGAGACTTAAAAACAAATTTTTCATCACTGTGATGTGCTTTTCATTCTTTTTAGTATCAGAGTGAATGTGGCAGTAAGAGTGAAAACATAAACGCTGGCTTCACGTGGATCTGGACATACTCGGCCCATAGCTGCCCTCATCCTCCTCCCCAGGCCTTCCTTCCCTGTGCCCACTCAGCCCAGGTTTGTGGCTGGGTCTGAAGACAAATGTCATTTCTTAAGGCCTCACCTGACCCTGACCTTTTGAACCCAGCCCTCACTCCCGGCTCCCTCAGTAATATTTGGAACATTGAGTTTAGCTCATCTACGTTGATTCTACTTCCAACTTAAGTTTCCATAGCTCCCAGGGAGCATCCTGGGAAGTACATATTATTTCCAAAGACAGGGAACACTGGGATGCAAGCTGATTTGTCAGACAGAGCCACATCTTGGCAGGTGAAAGTGCAACTTTATCAACAACTCCAGAGCCAGGTCAGACACTGTGATCCTATCTACCTGCTTTCCCTGGGTACTGAGTAAGCTGCATAAAAGACTCCCTCTCAAACAGGGAGTCAGGACACTTGAGAATGTGCTGTTTCCACAGATATTTTACTACAATTATTTGTAGTAAAAATCTGTGAAAAGGGAAGCAGACATGCACGGCCCACAAACAAAAGATTTTGCCTTGGTAATTCTTGTCTTTTGACAAAAGTTATTTTACTTTTCCTGCATTTTACCATACTAGAATTCCTAACTTTATTGTCTGGATCTCTACTACAGGAAGATCTCCAAGTAGCTGCAGCCACCATAGACTGAAGGGAAACAGAAGGATACAACACGGTGGCTACAGTACTGGCTCGCCCTTGGTAACCATCAGATGGTTTCCAACTGATGTCTACTGTGTGGCCCTCCCTCAGAGGACAACATGGATGGACTCAACCACTGCCACGGGGATAAGTAAAGACAATCAGCAGCAATAAACACATTCTCATGACCTGGCTTGGTAGAGCAAAGGGGCAACCTCCAAAGCTGGGCAGGAATCTATAAGGAGGGGTCAAGTCCAGCTTTCCTTTCCAAGCTTTTGCCAACTTAGGTCAGTGCACACATAAGGGAGAGCTGAAATCCAAGGGCCCAGACCCACAGGTTTCAGACATCCACTTGGCCAGGTCCTAGGAGCTATCAGGCTGCAAATCACGAAAACCACCCTAAGCGTAGTGTGAAGACCGATTTTTGTAGCATTTTCAGACCATTAGGTAATAAGTGTTAGGAATGTGCCAAGTTTGCTCAGTCTGCCTGATGTGGCTTCTTAGGAGAGTCTACTAAGAATGACTTTTATCCTTATATATTTAAGTATTTATATTAAGTATATTGTATGTACTTGATCATTTTTTACTATTGTTCTTTTTAAAGTAATAATCATGAATCATCAAATGGTAATGAAGCAAAGGACCTGTTCCAGCTGATGTAAGAAATATAAATTAGGATCCTAAATCACTGTGCTAATACCTAAATTGTGTGTGCTTCCTGGTAACTGTGATTCTGAAGGGGTTATTTGCCATCAGACAAAAACTGCTACAGATTCATGTCTCTAAGAGACATTTGCTGGCCTCCTCCTGTGTGCCCAAAACCACAGCCTGTGACAACACTGCTGACACCAACAGAATCCCAAATACTTGCTGTCTCACTTGGTGACTTCTGGCAGAAACATTTCACTTGAACATAATAAATGCTACAAAACCTGCGTTTTACTATTTTTCATTGTAAATTTAACTATTTGAAGAAGTATTCTTATATTTTGCACATACTTAACTATTTGTTTTAAAGAAGATATATGAAGTGAGGTGAAAATAAACAACAGGCTCTGCAAACCATATCTAGCAGATTAAATCTTGTCCCAAGTGAAATAGCTAAATTCAATGGATTTTAATTACTTTTGTCCCTATGGGCCCCCTAATTTCTTCTATTTCCCCTGTAAGTTGTAATGATTAATTTGCAAGCTCAGTCTCATACTATCTGTGAAACCAAACACAATGTATGACAGGCAGGATGATTAGGTTCCACTTTTTGACTGAGCAGGCTCAGCTTTTTTTGTGTATCAGCAAGCTGGGATGAGGATGTGATAGCAGATTCCTCACTGTCAGCTCTGATGGGCTGGGCTAGGACATCTGCAGTTCCCACCCCCTATTTTCCTTCCCAGATTGTTCTGAAATCATACTGTCTCATACTGGGGAAAAAAACCAGCACCTGGTAGATATGAGTTACAGGGCAGCAATAACTTAGCAGGATATACAGTCTTAAAAGAACCCTAAGATCTTAGAGGTTGCGCCTGTACCCACTGTGTTTTTCTTTGTGTGGTTTTCTTTAACAGCTCTTTTGGACACTGAGATTCCAAGTGTAAAGCTTCATACTTACCTAATCAAAGCCACATCCTTACCAAAAGCCTCCCTAATGTTGGCTTAGAAAGGAAATGGAAATGGCAGTGTTATCCCTCCTTTATAGCATTTCTAGTGCTCAGCCTCCATGAAATGGATTGCTTATGGGGAGATAATGTCTGTTCTATTCCTTTTTAAGTCTGTGAAAAATGTCATCCTGGTTAATAGGGTGATTAAAACTCTTTATGCTCCAGGAGATAAATGTGATTATGTTTGTCATACTCTACCCAAGATAAAGACAGCAAAGAAGGCAAACTTGAAATTCCATAACACTTCCTCTCTTCCATATCCAGGAACATTCAGAACTCAATACACAGATGGTACTTCACATAAAGAATAACATTATCTGTTAAACATTTTTCCTTTCCATTAACCAATTTAACAATATGCCTCTGGTATAAAAGGAATAGACAAATGACTAAATCTTCTGATATGTGAGTCCTGACAATGGAAAAACACCATGGAGTTACATTACTTCTTTTCTCTTTGAATTTTCAATTTTGTTACTTTATTTTTGCTTTTAAAATGCAATTGAGGCTATGCTTTATACCTATTCCAGGAAATCTGTCCCCATCAAACTTCCCTCCAGGAAGGTGACTCACGATCATTCATATGGGAGTTGGACCCCTGCCATCTATCAAGGACAACCGAAGTCACACGTAAGAGCAGGGTTTGTTCACATGAGGCATGCTGCACAAGCGTGCACATCCTCCAGTGCACATTTATTCAGGCCTCCTTGTGCCAGGCCCTGGTTCCTTCCTGGGGCAGCTGCCACCTACTCAGTGCACTCAGCCTCCACAGCAGGTGCTGCCACAGGGTCACATGGCCTGAGAGAAAGTCTCTACCCTCAAAGAGCTTACAAGGCAGGACTCCTCTAAACAGAATCACAGCTAATAATGATTTCTCCTTTCACCATTCTAGCAAGCTAAGAGTTTGTTTCTTCCTACCCAGGAGAGGTATTTAAAAAAATCAATAGGCCTTCTCCATCTAAGGAGAATAAAAAATCAAGATTCTAGCAGAAAGAGTTGGAGGTCATACTCATTCTCTCAGCGAAAGCCTGGACTCAAATACAATTCACGTAGACTCTTGAAGTCCTTCATTGCAATCACAGGTCAGAAATACTTTCTCTACAGAGATTTAGTGAAAAATGAAAGATGGGTGAAGAGTTTCTTGCTGTCCACACATGCTAATAAAGTTCACAATCCTTTCCTTTTCATTTTAGATTTTGAACAGGTTACATGTGAATCCCAGACACTGATTACACATGTTTAATTAACAATATGGCAATTTTAACACTGTAATGTGGTCTAGAGAAAAATGTTACATTATGCACTTGACATTTCATTTAAAAGATTTCCTTAGAACTAAAAGGTTTCATTATAACAGAAATTTTAAATGTATTTTATTAAACTTGATTGCTGACTAATTAGAGCCTAAGCAATTCTAAAGAAACTGCACAACTGATTTTCCACCAGAGATTATTTCTCTGAACATATTGACATATTACAATTATTTTTCTTCTTTAAAAATTTTACAGAATTAGACATAATTCTCCATCTGTTTTCTGAAGATCATGGAGTACATGAGAGGTTTGGGTACATAAAAACTAATTATAGAGTAGGTAGTAATACTGAGATTTAGTACTCAGGTGTATTTCTGGTTGAAAATATTTAAAATAGGCAACAACTGAGCTGCTTTTACTATATCAACTGAAACAAAACTACTAATAGTTTTCAGGGACCCAATACCAATTCTCAAAAAAGTGTCTTTTATGTCCTTGATTATCATCATTTCAGCTGACTGTTACCTTTTCAAGTTATCATAATCTGTTACTGGCTTTCTGTCTTAAGGGTAAGAATCACACAGCCATTTAATGAGGTCACCAGGTAAATAACTGGCCTATGGGCTTGCTGTGAGCCTGACTGCACTCAGGACCATGATCTGTACCTACTCCCTGCTGCACTGGATTCACCACTGAAGCTGGTGCTCAGGAGTCCGGCTAGTAGGAACGGGTCTTCCAAATTCTCATTTGTATATTGACAAGAAAGACTCAGGTTTTAATGATGTTAAGGAGCTACTTATAAAGATTTTCTATCAGATTTTATTATACACTTTTTTTCAGGTATGAAACATGGTTTATTCTTATAAACAGAACTATTTCCCTCTGGGATCTCTCCATCTGTGGAAGTTATCCCAATAATTATTTTTAAATACTTAAACTTTAGGAAGACTGTCCCTCTCCAATAGAGCCACAGATGCTGAGGAAGACCACCTGCTTGGGGGAGCTCAAATGCCTCCGACAACCCGCATGGTCTTAGGGAGAAAGCACTCCCAGTCCCTTTTCAGTTGTGCTGCCTCTGAAGCCACCCTTTCTGCAGTGATCGCTTTGGAATTCATCTGTGCTCATTTCATTTAGACTTCAATGCGTCCTCCCACTCAACAGCTGATTTGGAGTTCTTGGGAATTGTTGGAAATATTGATTGCATTTTACTTCGAAAGTCTTTCATCTAAAAGAAGAAAAACAAATCAGTCATCAAATGTCAAAAAGAGAGAAATAGCCAAAGCTATCAGAAGCAACACCTTGTCGACTGGAGAACACTTCTCTGCTCATATGGCTTTTGCTACCATAGAATGATATGTATCACTGGCTTTCATATATGAAGTGGAGGATAGGATTTTTGACTGTCTGAGTAAATGAATATACTTAGGTTATTTTAAAGTTAAAATTTACAGTCAGAGGGAAAGAGTAGAGAGAAGACCTTTGCTAGGAGTTTTTAATAAAGAATGAGTCAATGGATGGTATATAACTTGGCATGTTTCATGTGTCATTCATGTGGGAACCTATGTAGAAGTCTTACCTGCAGAGGTTCATCTGGAATTGGCAAGTTAGAGCAGAGAACAGGGGGCTGGGTGACGTGACTATGCAGTGGCAACACAGTGTTGCAGTTCACCCACGGTACCCAGTCCATCCAAGGAAGAAAACACTGACTTACAGGAGTAGGACGCTCTTTACCTTAGACAATCTCACACATTCATCCAGGAACTTTCAATGATATGAACAACCTGCGGTGGCACATTTGCCATAGGTTCATCAACTGCTCTAATCCATCTTTTCCATCTGTACGGTTCTGTGATTAAGACACTATTTCAGCAGCACTACAGAGCCCAATCATACTTTCCAAAGAACACAGAGCCACTCAACTAGGTTTGCAAAGCACCCTGGACTCCTCAGCAATGTGCAAGTCATTTCTCAGTGTGGTCACCTGAGAGTTGGTTAATGTTTTTTTATTAATGTTTGTCTATTTTAAGGTGAGGCTAAATCTTTACCTTCTTTTAAAACTGAGGAGTTGCATTTTGTTCAAGACTTGTAAATCCTAGCATACAGCTAATCCTTGAACCACTGCTGTGAACAGTAGTTTCTTGTGTCAGACAGACCCTTGTTCAAATCCCAGCTCCACCCCTTGGGAAAATGCTAACTGTAGCTTCTACATATGCAGAATAAAGACAGTAACTACCTGCCTACTACTCTTTTTTTATTTTTTAGTATAAGGGTCTACAGGGTGTTCAGGGTCTCACTACTAGATCAGACTCGTAGTGGTCTGCTTGTTTACAAATTTCGTAATCTATAGTAACATGAACTGATTTCGGAATAAAAAGGGTACTGTAATTTTCTGAGAAAACAATCCTTTAAGAATTCATTAAATGTTCGATTTTTATGGACAGTCAACAATAAAGCACAATTTAAAAGCAAAAGCTTTCATCAACACGAAGTAAACTGAACAGTGAGATAGGTCCGGAGCCTGTACCAGCCAAGGCCCACAGTACTGCTAAGACCTAGTCTAATAATAATTTATAATGTGCCTTGACACAATGAACATAACAGGTCAGATTTCAGAGGCAGTTCTAAACATTTTTACTAAATCAGATTTTATTTTTGGCAAATTAGGAATGCTTTCTTTCTCTGCCAAATTTGTGTCCATACCATTTGTCAGGCTCCTTTCTGAAAGATTTCTACTTTATTGCTTTAAATATAACAACACTATTTGATCACTATTATTTTCATATCTTAACCTGAATGATATTACTTCAAAAGAGTGCATGTATGGAAAACCTACCTGCAGCTGTGGCCCCTATTTTGTGACCTCTTCTTAGTGAGTCAGCTGATAGGTTGTCCCAGGGCAAGGAAGGCAGCCTCAAGATGGATTCATTAAAAAAAGTACTTGTGTATATAATTTTATTTTTACATTGTAAAGAAAATGACAACTTTTTAAATGGTACATAAATGAACATAGCTATAAGCAACCCAGAATGAATTAGCACTTATTTAATGAAAATTGGAACACACTAACATCTTATCTATTTTTAGACCAGATGGTGCCTACATATACTTTCAACACAAGTACTGGTACATCTGAGAAACTAGGTATCTTCTTGGATGCAGTCACGTAGGAATTGTAAAACGTGAGTACTATCAGCATCTAGATGCTAAAAGGTTAAAACAGGGCTAAACAAACAGGGGACTCTTGCAATTTTCAGGAATTCAAATTTATCCATAACGTTGGTACATACAGTCCAATCTCATATTTACCGCTGTTATTTTCGGTAATTTCAGAATGATGGCTTTAGATTTTAAAGCTTAAGCTCCTTCTGAATCTCCCAAAGTGTTGCTGCACTCTTTTTTAAACGGGTCTCCTCTTCAGGGGTCAGCTTTATTTTTATAAGATCTGTTATACCATTTTCTCCTAGGACACATGGAACACTGAGGAATACTTCTTTATCTATTCCGTAGAGGCCCTTAATTATGGTGGAAACTGGATGTGCTCTCCTTAGGTTCTTCAAAATACTTTCTGTCAAGTCAGCTACAGACAGGCCAATGGCCCAAGAAGTATAACCCTTCCTTTTAATAATTTCATAGGCACTGGCAATTACTTCTTTGTGAACATTTTCCCACTGCTCAGGATCTTTACCAGTTCCTATTGCTGCGTTCAGATCTTTCAGAGGGACACCAGCGATGTTCACTCCACTCCACACGGGAACACTTGAATCTCCATGCTCTCCAAGGACCCACCCATGACAGCTTTCGGAGTGGATACCAAGCTTTTGCCCAATTAGGAAACGGAATCGAGCAGTATCCAGATTACAACCACTTCCAATAACACAGTTTTTGGGCAATGCACTCAGTTTCCAGGATACGTAAGTTAAGATATCCACTGGATTGGCAACAATAATCAGTTTGCAGCAGGGGCTGTGCTGCACCACAGCAGCAATCATTAGTTTAAAAATGGCCACATTTCGCTGGACTAGGTTGAGGCGGGATTCTCCTTTTTCCTGGCGTGCACCCGCTGTGATAATCACTACGCTAGAGTTGGCGGTGACACGGTAATCTTTGCTGCAAACAATATTTGGCATTTTCGCAAAAACGCTGCCATGCTGAAGATCCATTACCTCACCCTTCAGTTTGTCTTCATTAACGTCCACAAGAGCAAGCTCATCAGTCAAGCCTTTTAACAAGATGCTGATAGCAGAGGCCAGACCCACGGATCCAGCTCCTATGATGGAGACTTTATTGTGACAAACGGGCTTTTCCGAGGTGAAATTCTTCATCAGCTCACACTTCACGGTTGCCATCTTGGACACAGATGTAAAGGCCCAGGGGCTACCGAGGGGGATCCACGCTGCCTGGCGGGGCTGCAGGGCCATCCCCAGACCCCGGAAACTCGCTCCTGCTGCGCTTGCTCTTTGGACGACTTGCAGAGTGCCCACAGCCCAGCGCATGGCTATTCACTCAAGAGGCTGGTGGAGAGTGGGAGGAAACGCTCAGGCCAGTCGACTGTTATTGTTGACCGTTGAACCCTACTGCGCAGACGCAATGACCCCACCACCGGCCAGGCGGTGCCTAATACGTCTGCGTGTACACGGTCTGCGTCCTCTTTATTTCAGTCCAGAGGATTCCTCTCCAGCAAGTCAATGCTAGAGTTAGTTTCATAATCACGTAATCACTTCAATTTTTGACATATGTAACAGCCCAAAAGATTCCTGGTGTTACTAGTTTTCTACCTGTACGTATGTACTACACATGCCAAATGAGAATGCTATCAACTACGGATGAAAATGACATTAAAGCTCGCACTGTAAAGGAACACATACAGTACTGTTTGCCGGCAGTATCCCGCACATGACAGCGTGGTGGGGTCATCAGCTCTTCAGTGTATGCAGCTGAAATGCCTTTTATTGAGGAAGGATTTCACTACCTCAACCATGACCCACACCTAAACATCAGCCAGTGCTTAATAGGGCAAAGGACAGCCTGTGTTTTACTGGAATACTGAACACCAAGAACATGTCCCTTCTTTATCATACCAAAGAAAAGCCTGTGATTTATGCTCCTTTAAGAATACTTCTCAAAGGGTGGGTGAGATGGTTCAGCGGTCTAAAAGTGCCTGCTTAGGAAAGCTTAGGCAACCACAGGGACCAGTGGTTCTGTTCCCCAGCACTACATGCTGCATCAGCCCCGCCCCCAGGGCAGGCTGAGTGCGCCATTAAAAAAAAAAAACTTCTCAAGTAGAAAGATAGCCATATAGCCCTCTATTAAAATGTAGTTATCTTTTAAAGAAATGTCAGAGTTTTAACCAATCCATAAATCAGATTATTGACTTTAGTAGTAAAATAAAGTTACTTAGCAAGTACAAAGTGGCATCAGTATGTCTTAGTTTTTTTTTGCATTTTTTTGGGGGGGCATAACTTTATATAGAGTAGCTAGCATCAAATTAAAAACAAATTTTAAAAAATGATCTTTACTGACTGGTAGCCAAGATTTTAGAGGGATTTTTTTTTTAAAAAAAGAGAGACCAACTTTTGATAGCTATCATTTTTTAAAATCCCAGTCCTCACTTGAAATGTTTTAACCTGATGACTGCTCCCACCTTCTTGCTATAATGATTCCTTTGACCAGTCAAGTAATTTTTCAGAATAAGAGCTTTTGAGCATGAAATTCAAGGACATAAAGACCCTTAGCTGGATGGCTTCTTCTAAAGTAATTTTCTTCCTGAAGTTTGAATCTCTTCAGAAATCTGATGATAGCTCCCTCTTTACTCTTTCCCTCTAGCCCCACGAAATCAATTTTGAGGGGGAAACCTCTCCAAAATAAAAATATCTCAAATAAAGCAGTGTTTAAAAATTTATAGTAAGACAGATGTATATGACCCCCAGAGCAGATTTAGGTCTACTCCAAGATGTGAAAAGCCAAATACAGTCAGCCAGTTCCCTAATTGCTATTTTAGATGTCTCATCATTCCTTTTGAAATGAAACCCAAACTCAAATTATGTATTCAAAACGTAGTATAACACTGCAGCTGAGGGCAAGAGCACACCTTAATTCTTTTGGGTGCACCACTAAGTACTAAGGCAGCAGGAAATCAAGACAGCAAGCACGTTTCTGGGTCTAGAATGGCTGCAGCTACTCTGCTCCTTCTGAACATGCCAGCTCCCTTTACTTCCTTTTCTACGGAAGTCTGGTTCCAATATTTTATCCTCTTACAGTTCTTTGCCAACCCTGAAACCAGAATAGACTTTCAAAATTCTAGGGTTTCGGGAGATAGTTCAGTGGTCTAAGCACCTGCCGGACAAGTGTAAGGACCCAGGTATAATCCTTGGTACTATATGCCATGCCAGTTCCGGACACTTGTTTGTGTTGTGTCAACTGAGTGTGATGGTGCCTGTAATCCCATCACTGGGGAGGCAGACAAAAGGATCACTACAAGCCTGAGCTGTGTAGTGAGACCCTGTGCCAAATAAATAAAGATTAAATTTTTCTAAAATTCTATTACCACCATTGTTCTTTGTACCTTTCCCCAGCAGAGAATTTATCATACACAACTAAATGTAAAACACTTAAGAATGTGTCATCCTGGACC
>PVKN010003214.1:0-38427 GCA_004027915.1 Capromys pilorides | reverse complement strand
CTTACAGAATTGAACCAAGCCATTTTTCCTCTATGAAGCAACACTGTACTGATAGATACACACAGAGCTCTAGTAAAACTTTTACCATAACATTCTGGCTTATCTGATGTTAATATAACAGTACTAGCTTTCTTTGAGTTTATGTTTGTCTGATACATCTTCTCCCATGCACTTGATTTTTCATTTTTCTGTTTTCTTATATTTCAGAGAGCATCCTTGCATACAGGTGTAACAATTCAAGCACGCAGCAAACAACATGATTAAGTAATCCGCGGAGTCTGTAGGAAAAGGACTACTTATGAAGGTGTGTGCGGAACTCTGGGGAGCGGGCGGCACTGTTCTTGGGGCTAATGTTGCAAAAGATTTATACGATCTGAAGAGAAACCTGGGTACTGGAGCTAACACTGCATGGGGAGAGACTGATCCTGAGAAGCGCTACAGGCTGGAGACTCAAGCAACAGCAAACCATCAATGAATACCGGTGCCTGCCTGCCGGCCCTCCAGTCTCCCTCTCGCTGGAGCAGCCCCTCCCTGAGCTCAGCCATAGCCCTCAGGACAGCAGTTTGGACGGGGCAGCCTCCCGGGGCCAAGTGGAAGACTGCTGGGTAGTGAAATACGCCTGACACGAATGCAACACATTTCAAAACAACAAACGAATATGATCATCTTTGCAAGCACTGTGCCACTGAACCTCACCCTTTACGCCACACAGCCCCAGTTTCCCCTTCTTGTTTTGGTGCCAGAGAGTAAGCCCAGGCCCTCAGGACTACTGAATACCTACTTTCTCAGTAAGCTACCTCAGCTTCCCCTATTGTTCAGTTTGTAATAACCTGTTTGTTTTTTTTCTTGTATTATAGTTCTTTTCTTGTCTTTGTGAGACAGGGTCTCGCTATGCAGCTCAGGCTGGCCTCGAGCTCACTTTGTAGCCTAGGCTGGTCTCGAACTCCACAGTCCTGCTGCCTCAGACTTCCAAGTGCTGGGTTTACAGGTGTGCGCCGCCACACCTGGCTGTGTTACAGCTCTGCCTTTTGTTTTCATTTGCTTTGGTTCTCGGAGGAGGTTCAAGTGTTGTAAGATCTGCCAAGAGCCTCTCCGCCCAAAGCGAGCTCCACAGAGCTGGCAAAGGCCGCAAAGCATAAAACATCATCAGTATTCCACGTCCCTCTGGATGTCAGCAGTTTGACCAATACTTAAAATTTGCTTTTGCACCAGGGATGTACTGAGGCATTTAATGTTCTGTACTGTTGGGAATGTGAAGTTCACAACGTCTTCTTACGTTTTAATTCTGTCTTGGTTTGGGAGTAATTCTCTAGTAACTTAAAAATATTTAGATTACTTTATACAAAATAACAAGTCAAACAGATCATGAAGAAAATCAAATCACAAACAAATTAAAAGTTAAAAAAAAAACAAATTAAAAGTTAAAGAAAGAGAACTGCCAAAATTATGGGAAGGAAATTGAGGATTATTTTTGAAAAAGGATCTATAGCAACATCAAAAGTGTTTGACAGGCAAGTAACAAAAGGAAACCCCAAGTTATACATACAGCATGGTTAGGGCCTTGCAAAATGTTAGACTCGGAAGAAAAAAAGACGGACTGGAAACACAGCTATATTTTTGAACATTATTTTTCTCAAAATAAGTTTTAATACTTCTGTTCCAAATTAAATGCACCCAGGGCCAGTGAGAGGCTCAGGGGTCTAAAGCGCTTGCTTAGGCAATTGCGGGGACTGCAGTTCGATCCCCAGCACCACATGCTGTGCCAGCTCCACCCCTGGGGCAGGCTGAGCCAGCCATAATAATAAAAAAAAATGCACCCACATATTCTCATATTCTGGGGGAGGATCTGGTTGCTAGGGTGCTGGACAGGTAATGAAAATATCAAGGTACACCTTGTCCCCCGCTGCTGACAAGGCTGAGCCTGAGAAAGGGAGGCCCGGGGAGGGTTTCTTTTTTTCTGGGTCGATTCTTCATTTTCATTTCATCAACATTTAGTATCTTCCTTACAGAGATGAAATATGTGGAGAGGCGAAGCTCATCTTTTGTTACATTCCCTATCAGGAGACAGAATGACTAAACACTAATTCACAAACGTTCAAGCTGGCAGGTGGATTTATACCTCCCCTAAATAAGAGGGGAGAATGGGTTTCTTTTGTTCTCCAACTAGAAGAGTCTGAGGGAAAAATTACAGCGATAATAATGACGCCCCAAAAGTGTAGATGGGAGGCAACGCGATCAACTGTGATATTAATGCAAATGGAGATAAAAATGGAACTTTTTGACAACCACACGTCGGGTGGCTGTTTGGAAACCATACCAACTTCTTCAACTCGGTTTCCAAGGAAGTGGGAGGAATGCTCTACGGCGGCACTTTCCTGAAATCAGAGACGAGTGAGAAGTTTAAAGCCGGCACAGAAGGCTCGTGCTTTAAATCTGTCTTCCTTTCCAGCACCAAGCGCAAGATAGATTGAGCCATCGAACATGATTACCAAATTCCAACTCTTATCTTGGAAATGAAGATGAGCTCAAAACAGATGTCAATAAAACAGAGGTCAATAAAGCTGGCCATAAAGATGGAACGGTTATGCTCTTAGGAAAAAAAAAATTGTGTAAGAGAGAAACAGGGAAAGAAATCAAGAAGCTGTGAATCCGTTTATGAGGCAAAAAGGAAAAAGAACAGTCACACAGGGGAAACTGACTTTTTCTCTTTTAAGCAATTATGAAACATTTTACTGAATATGCACAGCCAAAAAGAGAGTTGATTAAAATGAGCCAAGCCCTTGATTTCAGCTAGGCTGGCCCGCCCCTTCACATTCATTCGTCCAATCACTCGGCAACTGCTTATTAATCATATTTTCAGCACTGAGCTGTAAGGGGAGAGACGAGAGTGCCAGACTCCCTGGGACCTTCTGGCAGTCATAGCGGATAGCTCTACCCACAATGCCTTTGACGTCTAGTCCTGTGCAATACTTCATAGAACCCATCAAAGCTCTCATCCAGTCTGCCGCCTGAGCCTTGTAGCCTAGGTTCCCAAGAAGATAAGGGTCTGAGGTGAAGCCCCGGGGGCTAAGGCTGCATCGGGGTTACTCACAATCCTGAGGCAATAAGACCAGGAGGACAGAGGTGGGGCAAAGAAGTGTAAGGTTCTGTGTTCCAACTTGAACAATAGCAAAGAAATGCAATGAAACAGAGCAGGTGGCTCGGCCAGGGGAAGCCTTCCACAATGGACCTGCTGGGTGCGCATGCCCGAGAGCAAGCCTATGTCAGGAGGAGGTTTTCCTCCTACCCCCACCTCCCCACTGGGAAAGGCTTCTGGGCTGTGTTACTTGCGCCTCCAGGCAGATCAGTGTTGGGGAAAGCAGATGCAACACTTGGGAAGGAAGAGGTGAGCACCCGCCTCCTTAGGTCCTACTGCAGTTGACCTCACCTCCAGGGTCCATGGCAGCTCCTACCCAGGCAGGAACAAAGGCAGCCAGGCCAGGGCCCAGCCTTCAGCCCAGGTTAGGCTGGGAGAGGCGAAGCCAGCAGGCAAGAGCCAGACTTCTTTGGTGTACAAGAGGCACAGCGTGGGTGCGGCAGGGTTGGGTGGCTCTGGGAGGCATGTCAGGAGTTCAAGGCAGCACTCGCTGAGGGAAATATCATCAGGACACACGCATCGAGGTATGCATGATGGGCTCCCAGAAGGAACCTACTTTCCTGGTTTTCTTCAGCTTTTTATTGAAGTAAGCACAGCACCTGCATGAGACCTCATAAAAATGAAGCAGGACTGAAGACTTTGGTGGAAAGCCGATATGCGGGATTGACTCCGAAAATGTTGATACCAAGAAACACTACTGGTGTCACTATGGAAAAGACACATTATAATCCTGAGACCTCTTTCAACAATCTATTTGATAAAACTTGAATGGAAAAAATAAAGGAATTCCTATTTGCCCCCACTCCTCAAAAAAAATCCTGCAACGCAATTCCCCATCTTCATGGATGAGCTGTTCATACCAAATCTTCCTGTCCTTGCATCTCACTCTGGCCCAAGGAGGCACATGTCACTATTTCCACCACACAGGTCCACAGTTGGAGCCTGAGAGAGGTTCATGACCAGGCCAGCAAGTGGGACTCTGACCACACCTCCCAGATGCTCCAAGGCTGGAATGAAGAGCAGAGGTTCTGGTGTCCACAGTAGCCTGGACACCCATGGCCACTTGTCCCGCTCAGGCAGGTCAATGGCCTGCGGCTCAGGTTTAATCCTCTTATCTGTCCCTCTCCTGCTTACTTTGCAAGTTTTGACAAAAGCACCACAATCCCAAGTGGACCTTTTTGATCTTGCCCCAACTTCAACTCTCAGGCTTGTGGGAAGGACAGCACTAGATAGGACTCCACAGAAACAGACAGGAGGAGTCAGGTGTACTGGGCTGAACCCCAAAGAAAGCCAAGATGTGTGGGAACTGCTTCAGCAGCTCTGACTCTGGGCAGGTGTCCAAGTGCACACAACAGCCACTGAGAAGCCAGGGCAATTTGGGGCTTATTATCGCCACACAGCCGTTGGGAAACAGAGCTGTTGGTTAGCGATGTTTTGTTTGCTTTTCTTGGAAAAAGTATTGCTTGAGGAGAAGAAAGGAAGAAGGGTAATGTACCTGCCGAGTTTTGAAAGAGTTTTCCTCTGGGCCAGTTGACTGGAGGGCAATGTGGCTCGCCCTCAATGCGGCAAGCCCGGATTCTGCTGGTGCCAAGTCCCAGGGTTTTCCAGAAGTCACAGCCAGCTGAATCTTCCTCGTGGAGGTAGGTCTCTGCCAGTTACCTCTGGGCTAGAATTTCCCAGAGAGACTACACCAATTTCTAAAGTCTGTGGTAGAACTTACACTTGGAGTACGTGGGTGGAATGAAAGGACCTGACTCTACGACGAGCCAGCTCAGCTTGCACTAGAAATATTTGCTCCTACCAGATCTCACAGCATGCTTAGGAAACTACAGTGTCTCTCAGCCAGTAATTGAGAGCTCTGGCACTGGAATTCACACCGTGTACTCACTAGAGAATGCCATACATGTGCTTATGAGGCCTGGAACTTCTACGTTTTAGCTGAGTATCATGATATTCCCTTCTAGTGTTTTAATTTATATTTTCTTTGATTACTACAAAGGTTGCATATTTATCATTATTGATTATGCCTAGTTTTTCTTTATGAATTTTCTTTTCAGGCTCTCTGCCTGTTCTCCCATGAAGTGCTTCTTAGTGATTTGTCTATACTCTTTACACATAAAAATTATAACAAAGAATAAAGCTCTGTGGTAGTTTAACCCTGGGAGGAGTTATGGCTTGTATCTAGATTTCTCCTCAAAGCTTAGTGTGTCTAGTGAGGGGAAATTTTGAAGGTGGCTGTATTAGGACTGTGAATGTGGATTAAAAGTGAGATATTTGGATTAAGGGTATGGATAACAGTCGCTCCACCTTGGGTATTAATGGCACCAATCAATAGACTTATACCCTGGATGGAATATAATGGGAGAGAGGGAAGGCAGGGTTGCCACTGTTTGTTGCGTCCTTCTGCTGGTCCTTTCCTGCCATGTGTTTTTTCTCTTCTGTGGTGCTCCTCTGCTTTGGAATTAGCTGACTATGGGCTGACATATACAGAAGTGCAAACTGCGAGTGGAAACAAGCATTTCCTCCTCTAACTTTGGGTGTCATTTATCTCATCTCAGCAACAAGGAAAGTAACAAAGACAGGTTTTGTACCAGGAGTGGGGTTGTTACTCTTGACCATGTGGTTCAGGAGCCTCTGGAACTGGCTGTGGGAAGAGTTCGGAAAGGCTTGGAGATGACTGCTGAAGAAGCAACCCTGAAATGCTGTAAAATGAACTTGATGGGAGATTCCAGTTAAAGCTCAGAGAAACAGAATGGTGATACAAATACATGCAGTAAAAACCAGGCTCGGGAAGTTTTAGTTAGGAACAAGGACTGCACTGGCTGTTGGACTGCAAGCTATGTATGTTTTGGCAGAAAGTTTGTCTGCAATTTGCCTCTTTACAGAGATTTCGTCTGAAACTAAGATTAAGTGCAGTGGACTAAATAATCTTGTGGAATAAACTTTAAGGCAGTCTAATATTGACTGGTGGTGGCATGGCTGCTGTTGGGAGCTCTTAGCCAGCTGTATTTTGAAGATCAAGAGCAGAGAGCCAAACAGAATGATTTTAAAAGTTTTGGATCTGGCTGGATACAAAGCTCCAGGAAGATCATGGCCTGTACAGGTGGCTTCTGAAAAGGAAGAAGACAATGGCAAAGATTGTCTGAGGACATTACAAGAACCAACTGGACCCCAACCTTTGCAGCCTCAAAATGGCAAAGGCGAACGATTTTACTTTGAGAAGAGAGCCCCAGAGCACCATGTTCTAGAATGGCAGTGGCGTAAGGAACTTGTTCCTTGGCACTGGGTTCACATACTCATTAATCCAGGTACTCAACACCTACAGCCCAAAGAGAAGGAAGTCAGCTCCGTCCAGCTGGTAGCAGACTGGGGCATCATTCACATGGTGCTCTTAAGTCTCAGAGGAGACTGTGGATTTGGGATTTCTTGAAATTCTGAAACTGTTAGGACTTTGACACCTGTTAGAGATGGACTAACTGCCTTTTGCATAAATGATGTGCATGAACTGTTTGGGGGCCAGGAGTAGAATGTTATGGCTTGTATCGACATGACTCCCAAGAACCTCTGCAGTTATAGGCGGGGAGTTTCTGAAGGTGGCTGGATTAAGTGTGTGAATGTGGACTAAGGGTGTGAGATGCTGGGATTAAGTGTGTGGATAGCTCTACCCTGGTTTGACCAAGAGACTTATACTATGGATGGGACATAATGAGAGGGAAGGCAGGGGTGGCTGCTCCTTGCTTTTGCCTCCTTCCTGCCCCCGATACACCATGTGCTGTTTCTCCTCTGTGCTGCCCCTCTGCCATGCCACCCTGCTTTGGAACCAGCTGATTCTGGACTGAAATAAACAGAGCTACAAACAATGAGCTTAAATAAGCATTTCTTCCTTTAACTTTCAGTGCTGAATATTTTGTCTCAGCAACAAGAAAAGCAACTAACACCATGGGCTTGATATTCTAGAGATAAAGTGTCTACCTCTGCATTAGAATTTCTGTACTGTTGTTTTAATTTCCTTCTTTGGAAAAAATGTAGGTGAATTGAGAATTCAAGAGAATTCAGTTAACTGATTAGCAAGATTTACTCAAAAAATAGCTTGATTTATTAAATAAGCAGAGGAGTCACAGAGAACTAGACCTTTGTTCTTTTAAGTGGGCCTTGGAAAGAAAGGAATCAATGAAAGGAGAGCCCTTGGTTGTGATGGCAAAGACTCTATTTGGAAAAGCTGGCTCTATTCAGATAAAAAGGACATGGGGTGGGGAGCAGAGCCCAGGGTCTGGTCTGACCTCATTCACAGGCCAAATGCTTCCCTCACCCCCACTGTTTTGCCTTCTTTATTTTGGGGAATGAACACAGAGCCTCGCGCATGCTGAGTGAATGCTCTTCTACCTAGCTACCTCCCCAGTCACCCATGCTTTTCCATTAAAATATATTTAGATCAAAGAAAGACAGTCTGTACCTCCATGACTCTCAATACACAGTAGAGAGCTGGGGATGGCTTACATTGATTTAATTAATTTACTATTAACACTTTCAGAGTGTCATAAGCTGGCTGTCAAACACAGCCTTCATTTAAAATTAAGTTACATACAATGAAATAAATTATATCAAGATCCAAGAAGGCTGGGCATATGGCTTGGTGGTAGAGTGCTGGTCTAGCGTGCACAAGGCCTAGGTTCCACCCCAGCAGTATAAACACAAAACCCAAAGGTAATGAATATTCGAAAGGCATCACTTCCCAAAGACTTGACTATATTTGGTCATTTTCTAGGCTTTGGGGTTGCTTACCTTTACTCTGCACACAGGGGAAGCTCTGTCTGATGGCAGCTAGTCTTCCTCCATCTGCCTGCCACCATGACGCCTTCATATCTAATATTCCGCCAATTAAGTGGGAAACCAAGAATCTGGGGTAGCTCAAGAGTGCCCTGGGTTCTTACACAAGCACACCCACACCTCACTCAGACTTCATTCCTAGAAATAGCTAATTTAAAAGAAAATGAAACTTAAGTTTACCCAATCACAGGGAGCTAGGCAGGGGGTATTGGTTTTATTGTCTTGAACAACTCCCAAGACAATTCAAGTAAGGTGACCACCCAAACAGTGAACAATACCTTTGCTGCCACTACAAGTTCAGGAGTTGAACTGCCAGGAGCAGGAGTTGAACTGCCAGGAGCGGGTGCTGGTCAGTTGACACGAATTTCTGTTTGCTCAAATAAACTTCAAAATTTTAACATGTCCCAGTGTGTCTTTTTAGATCTTCAATCAGCTTTCATGGCAATATTTCCACATGGAAATGGATAATTGCTACAAGCAAAGGCTTAATTTGTCACTGCTTTTCTAGGCTTAGGAAAATGATGGAGAAAATGCTAATCAAGCAGGTGAAATTTAAAAGCACACTGTGTCTGCAGCCCCTACTCTCTGAATGGCATAAAAAGCAGCAGAAATACTTTTCTTGTCTTTAAAAACTTTCAGCCAATTTGGAAAAGAAGTTGCTGGCATTACAGATGAATGAATGAGTTCTACATGTCTTCACTGTTGCTGACACAAATGTGAGCTAATATTTATGGTGGGAAGACAACTGTTTATGGGTTGCAACAACTGGATGCCTCCAGATAGAAGAATTTGGCAAGAATCAATGAAAGCCTTTTTTCTGAGAACTAAGTGGCGATGTGGAATTTACAATAAGCAGTGCACGTTGATTATCTGTAAAATGTGGCATACAATCACACATTTTTCATGCCAGAGACTTATAATAAATTTATGTACTATATATCCATATCAACCTACATATAGTTATAGATCTAGATCTTCATAATTCCCCCACAACATTGCTAAACAAGACACAGGCCAATCCAAATCTGGGTTAGGAAACCAGAGATGTAGCCAGATGCCTGAAATAACACTCAAATAAACAAGACTCTTCATTCCAGAAACTACTGAATTCAACCGCAACGTGTAAGTAGGGTAGGGTAAGGAGCAGCCAGAGAGCCACCAAAAGTTTTTTGTGGATGTGGACTTAGAACATAGGACACCATCCAGCGACATATTTTCTTTTGCACTGCTGTGATAGCATGTAATAGTTATTACAGAGACGAGAAAGCCTGCCTGGCTCTTTACACAAAAAAATTTGCCAACTCCTTAAATCAAAAAGGTAAGCCATCTGTAAATCAAGAATAAGAGAACAGGAAAAATGCCAAAGGATGGACAGGCTAAAATTTGGTACATGCTTACATCACTCACGTTTGTTCAAAAATTTCGTAAATATTTCCTAATCTTAATATAATTATTATTTTTTGCCAAACAGCAGTTTCTAATCTTATGTATATTTATCTATTATGATAATTATGCAATTATACAATTCTAAATAGGAAGTAGTTGCTAATAATTCATTCTTCTGATCTGAAGCGCTATGCAGCTGGGTCCCTACATACATGGTTCTGCATCCGCAGATTCAACCACATACAGCTCCAAAATACTCAAAAACCATGCACACAGTTTTATCTTGTCGTTTGCCCCAAGGTGCTCCACTGTAACAAGCATTTATATAACGCATGGTAGTGTGCATCGTAAATCATCTAAGATGATTTAAAGTAGACAGACGTATGTAGCTTGTACTGCAGATATCACCCCCTCTCATATAAGAAGCTTGAGCGCCCCAGGATTTAGGTATCCACAGGCGGCCCTGAATCAGTCCTCCAATATTCAAAGGATGACTGTCAGGAGTACCCACCTGGCTTTATTTATGGGCTATTCAGCTCTTTCCTAGATTTATCTGTCTATTCTAGCACCAGTGCCCCACTACTTTAAACTTATAGTTTAAATACCTGCATGAGTTTCTCAGAATTTTCCCCGTTACTCTTTGCATTTACTCTTCCAGACAAACTTTATAATCAGCCCTTCAAACAAGCTCCTCCCACCCTGTTATCGTCATATGCTATTGGGACAGGTGGCATGGGCAGGGCAGATTTGTGAGCAGTGGGTGCGGAATCCTCCCATCTAGGTGAACAGTGTATGAGAACAACCCTTCTAGACATGGCTCCAAATACTTACTGTGTTCCAAGTGCTCTACAGCAAGAAAAAAATAAATGGCCATGTCCACTCCTTCTGGTCACAGCCGGGTTTCAGAAGTCCCACTGGTCTCTCGGAGAGACGCTCCTAGGACTCCTGACTCCAGCACAGAGCACAGGCTCCCGGAACACAACATCTGTTACAAATTAATGTCTCATTTGACTTCTGTCTTCTAAGGACAACAAGTTAAATTAAAAATACAACTCAAAATATCTTAACAGCCAGATGTGTGAAAACCACTGGCCGCAGGACTGAAGAGAATAAATCAGTTAACGGCCACACATGTTCATGCTGCATGGTGGTGGTGGTGGTGGGGTGGCCCTCCATGGGAAAAGGGCCTCGGGTCTAGACTCTGAGCCACAGCGGGAGGAGCTCAGTCAGGCTCACGGTTACAGCACGGACTCAGCGTTTTCTTCCACAAAACAAACGCTATAAGCATGAGAAGACAGCTGAGCGGAGCCACGTCAATCCTAATGATGCCATGCACTTCACGGCCACTGATTCCTTTAACCCTTTCAATAACCTGTGCAGAGGGGAGAGCCCGGGCCCCAAAGCATGGAAATAATCCAACCAGGGCCATTGCTGGTGAGACGCAGAATATGGACCTGAGCAGGTGGTTGTGGAGCTTTGCTACAGCAAACAAGACATCGCACACACAGCCACAAGCTAATCCAAAGAAGCATGCACACAGACACGCACCCACCCACACACACCTGCGCGTACTATACACAATACACATGCGCGCGTGCACACACGCATGTGCAGTCACACGCGTCCATACTCCATTCCCACTCTCCCCCCCACATAAGCTTGGCACTCTGCTCTTGTCACAGCCAGAGCTTAGATGAATTGATTAGGGGTAAAAAAGTCCAAATACGAAGAAACTGGCTCTCCACGGCACACGGAACATTCTCTACTCACACACAGCCAGACACCCGAGGCATTCCCCTCCTGCTCCACCGCACTGTGCCCCTGGGTGTATTTTCAAGACCTTCGACTGGGAAATATTTCACTTGCAAACTCCCTGGCACCACTGTTGATTACCTGCAACCAGAACTTTTCTCATAAAATTCCTTGTTCCTACCAGTAGCTATTTAAGACCCCCAATTCTCTGCTGCTTTTTAAAAATGAGATTAAATGGCACCCACACGGAGAACGCACGAGCAGGAACCATCGCTCTTGGCCTGCCCTTGTTCTTTGGATAAATCTGACTCCTCCCCTTGGTTGGTTCGACTCTGAAGCCATGCTACTGACACCGTACAGATTGCTGCTCTTTCAGAAATGAAGGAAAGAATACAGAAAAGGGGAAATTTTAATCAGAAAGAATAAATGCTTAGCATTCAAGGGAGTGACACAGAATTTCTGAAAACGCCATCAATTGTCTCAGACGGTCTATTTATTGCTATGTGAATGCCAAGCACTAAAACTCAAACCCTTCGGAGTCATGAAGTAAGATGCATGGCGACAATTACAGATGGAGGATTGGGAGGAGCACTCAATTATTCCCTGCATTTGAATTCCGAGACCTCACAGGCCCTCTGGTGGGGGGGTGGGGCAAGCTTCTAGGGGTGCTGGGTGCTAGGCAGCCTTGCACAGACAGAAACACTGTGAGCCTCCCCACAGGGCACTAGGCTGGGTCCAGCACTGCAGGGGACACAAAGGTGCAGGACGAGGACACACAGTGCCTGTCTGGAGACCTGGCACTTGTGGGTGTGCAGTTAAGCTAGGTTCCCAAGATAAGAGCAGCACCAAGCAAAGGTGGGAGAACCCCCCAGGGCTTGGTTCCACAGTGCTGCAGGGAGCCGAGCCCAGCTCCTGCCAAGCAGGCAGAACTCTCGCTTTACCTGAGCGCTTGCAGGAGCCCCAGGCCACTGGAGGTGCAAGGCCCTTCCTGGGCCCGAGGGTGCCAAGTGGACTGTGCACCTGGGCAGCCAGCCTGGCCCAGGCAGGTGACAGGCTTTGCCTGTGCCCTAGCTGTGGCCCCAGTCGTTCCGGGCTGTGAGGACAGAGAAGCTCCCCACCACAGTTACAAGTCTGGACTGTCACCCACACACAGCCAGAGCAGAGGCCCAGCTCCAGGGCCACAGAGTTGGGGAAGGTGAGGGAGGGGACCCAGCCAGGCCCGGCTGATACTAGACTCAAGAAGATGAAGAAGACACACTTCCCAGAGAACGCGGCTCCTTGAGCTCAGTGCCTGGATTTAGAAGTCCAACTTCTCTGAAAGGCGCTGTGTGCAGGATGAGCCCCTCGCCTGCATCTGTCTGTGCCGAAGGCCCCGCTGTCAGCTCCTGGCTGCTGGACCTTGCAGCCCCTCTGTGTGGAAAATATCCCCACCAGCACAAGTGGGGACTGCTTGTGCCTCACCCCGTGTGCCCAGGCTTGATACTAAGATGAGCTCCATAAAACCGTGCTGAGTGCGGACACAAACAGAAAGCTACCTGGCAGTGGGATTTAACTCACTTCTTAAGCTGTCTCCTGTAGGCCAGTGATCTTGGGAGGAACGCCCTTCCTTTGGTGGAGGAGGCGAGGAGGAGAGAGGATGACTAATAGCTATTCAGGCTTACAAAAGGGTGTTAAAACTAATTACAGAAATTACAGAAACCAAATGCACTCTGCTACAGGTGAGTATTATTCAGCCAGCATATGATTCAGATCGCTTAATTACTTAATAAATGCCGGGTCTTATCTGAGATTTTCAAGTACTTTTCACATAGCATACCAATAAAACCAAGCTTTCTTCTTTTTTATATTTCTTTCAAGCAATTAAATTGCAGTGATTTGAGGAAGAGGGAAGTGAACAGGCAGAAATGAGACCTCTTGCCCCCAGAACGGGGTCTCTGGATCCTGCAAAGGGTGCTGTGCTTTCTGGTGCCGCGCCTGTGTTCCAGCTGCACTGTGCCTGGCTCCAAGGGCAGTGGCGATGTCACACTCATGGGTCACTCTCTCCAGGTGGCCCAGGAGGGAACCATCAGAGCATTTGGTACAAATCAAGTTGACAGTGAGAATAGGGCAGTGGCCCTGACAGCGCTGTGGACTGTGTTTCTCTTGGAGCACAAGAACTCTCTACTTCTGAGTCCTAGAATTGGTCGCACCGTGCTCCACTGGTGACCTCTGCGGCAGACTCCATCAGCTTGACCTGGACACTCGGCTGCCAGCCGTCGTTCCTGTCTCACACGGCAGGCTGCCTGCAGGACGGTCCTCGTGCCCTCTCTTCCTACCTGCTGTGTGACAATCATGCATGGGACCGAGGTCCCTGCTTTGCCCCAACAGTGACTATAGCTGCTCTCAGGGAGGCCATCACCCCGGCCCTTGCTCGGCCTCTGGGGTGCGTTCTCTCTGGCATGGTGCCTTCTCCAGGACCACAGCCCTCAGGCAGAGCACAATGGCGCCTTCGTGTACCTCCTGGGGGCACAGAGCACCTGGCTCTGTGGTCTGCTTTCTCTCCCAGCATTCTTTAACCTTTTCTCCTTCTTTTGTGGTACTGGGGATTGAATTCAGGACCTTGTGCTTGCCAGGCGGGCTCAAGCATTTAAGCTGCTGAGCTACATACCCGGTTCCTTTAACCCTGCCTGCTAGCTGGGGCTTCCTGGCACTGCCATCACTTCTAGAAGTCTCAGACTCCGGCAATCTGAGCCTCTCCTCCCGCTGCAGCCTGA
Organism: Capromys pilorides; assembly: GCA_004027915.1. NCBI lineage: Eukaryota > Metazoa > Chordata > Mammalia > Rodentia > Capromyidae > Capromys > Capromys pilorides. Next base: position 24,573 of record PVKN010003214.1, on the reverse strand, counting down.
GCTGCCTGCGACCAGCCCCCTCCCTGTGGTAGCTGGCCCTCTTCCCTGGCCAGCGCTGCCTCTGCTCTGTACTCAAGATGGTCCAGGGGCATCTGGGGTGGCTCCAGACCTGCCCTGGCAGAGCAGAGAGTCAGGCAGCTTATCTCAAAGGATCCCGTGTCAACTTGACACTGTCCTGTCTGCTCTCTAGGCAGGTGTGAAAGCCCTGCTGCCTTGTGAGGCCCCACCCTCCACCCGAGGTCCATCCTGCTACCTGGGGAGCCGCTGGCCCTAGGGAGTCCCCCCAACACGGGAGAGACAACAAAGCATTTCAGAAAACTAAAGAAGCAGCGATCCCCTTTGGTCCATCTCCATTTCCTAATGTCCCATATTTTCTGTCTGACTAAAATTAAAATTAAGGGCCAGCAAGATAGCTCAGCGGTCTAAAGCGCCTGCTTAGGCAAGCTTAGGCAACTGCAGGGACTGTAGTTCAATCCCTGGCACCACATACTGCACCAGCCCCACCTCCAGGGAAGGCTGAGCTGGCCATCATCATCATCATCATAACAATAATAATAATAAAAGATGGAAAAAATTTAAAATTAAAAAGGCAACAAAGAAGGATCCAGAAGTGGTGCCACATACCAGCTGTTCTAGCTGCTAAAGCTAAGGTGGAAAGATCTCTTGAGGCCATGGGTTCAAGACCAGGCTGGGCAACATAATGAGACCCTGTCTCAAAAACAAAACAAAGCAGAAAACCAAACTAATACAGGCGAGACTCTGAAAATGTGGCAGGCCTTAACGTGGATTCCTCCCTGCAAGCCTGTGCCTGCTCCTCCAGCTAGAAGGAACAGCTTTGCTCTGCTGCATCTGGACGGTCCCCTGAGCCTTTGGCGGGTAGCATTACTAGTTCTCAGCCAAAGAACCATCTCCATCTAGCCTGCCAGCTCCTAAGAGGCAGGGACCACGTCTCAGGCTCCTAGACACCTGCTGGCATCTGGCTTGTGCAGAACCTCCTTGTTACGGCTGTGTCTAGATGCCCCTCCACCCCAACGTCTCATACCATCATAGGTGGCGCTTTTTGGAGGTGGCTAGATCTGGAGTGTGCGACACAGATTGATTCATGGTGCCATGCTAGGTTTAAGGGTGTGAATGGATACGATGTAAGAGACAAGAAGAGGGCTGGTGGGGTCACTGCTGGTCACCTGCTTGCTGCTTGCTGCCAGGAATCCTATTAACACGAAAGTTCAGATAATCGCTCTCCATTTTTCAAAGTTCCTACCAAGTCCTTTCAGTGGCTTACAAAGCCTGGTGGGGTTCCATCCCTCGTCCCTCAGTGACCGACCCCCTCTCGTTTCTGAGGCCTGGCGGCACTCTGACCTGTGCTCCAACCCCCCAGGCACGCTCCTGCCCCAGGATCCGTGCACCTGCTGCACCCTCGGCTGGGAGTGGCCATTCCTAAGGTGGCCTGGGAGCTCGCTTGCTCCTCTTTGAGCTTTGCTCCGGCCTCTGTTCCTGCAGGCTTCCTTGCCACCCTGACGTGTCCTCTCACCCGGTCCTGCTGAATCATTCTCCATCAGCTTCTTGTCACCTCTTGCTTGGTGATCTTGCTGAACAGCTACTGCACCCACTAGGATGCAACCTTGGTGCCTCGGATGGTTACCATTCTGTCCTGAGTGCCGAGGACCTAGTCCATGCCCAGTAAAGATTTGTTGAGTAAAGGCTGAATGGCGGGACGTTTTATTCTTTAAACACATCAACGAATTCCACTAACTTCCAATTTCTATTCAAATTCGCCTGTAGTTCTTTTGATCCTTGGGCACAGCAAACTGATTTTTCTTCACCCTTGTTTTCCCGTGGTGATCTGGAATGTTTACACCTTGTTTCAAATTTTTCTGATCTTCATAGTTTGCAAAGTTTTGATTCCACACGTCTCCATCAGGGTTAAGAATCAACATCTATTACCTCTTTGTGCCTGACCGGTGCAAAAGAGGAATATTAGCAAACTTTTACTCCTTTTCATTCTCATCCCAACCTCTGTTTTTGCAGAAGCAACATGGGCTGGGGAAGCTAGCCGGACATCCGCCGCAGATGTTCAGATGAGGTCATGGAGCCGGGCCTGGTCTGCGACCAGGAGAAGACTTGGGTGGCGCAGGCCCCTCCAGAAGAGAGGAAGGCAGAAGCAAAGGCCTCGGGGTGGTGGGGCAGACCACACGTGTGCAGGGAACCGAGGAGGTCAGTGAAATGGGAAAGAGCAAACAGAACACAAGGAGAACTGCTGGCAGGTTTGCAGGCCATGCTAGGAGAAAAGGATTTTGTTCTCTGGACTACGGGGTCCCAGTGAAGCAGAGTGGGACCTGCCTGTGAGTGGCAGCCCAGCTTGGGAAACTTAGTGACTTGGTGAGAATCTAGCTTAAAATTTTAAGAAAAAAATCAAAAAGGGCTGAGGACATAGCTCAGTGGGAAGGACCTGGGCTCAATCCTTAGTACTCTACTGAGACAAACAAAACAAGACAAAACCAAACGATGGAAGGGAGGCCACGCATGATAGGCAGGGGTGCACGGCCATCTGAATAGAACATCAAAGGCTCACCTGCCACTGCAGTCACCATGGGCAGAGGCAGGAAAGCCAGGGGCTGGAGGAGGTAAAGGTATTGGGGGCTGGGCAGAGGCAGTGGGCAGACGGAGAGATGGGCAGGAGGCAGATGGTAGAGAGAAGGAGAAAAGGCTGACTCCTAGCTAGAGAGTAGACAGTGGGCTACACCTGTAACCAGAAGAATGGGAGAAGCTGTTTGGGAGTTCTGTCTGCGATGCCATGTGCAGGGCTAGGCTCCAGGAGAGGTCTAGAGAGGCAGCCTTCAGGCACTGTCGCCAGATCGTGTTGAGTGGGGCTGGATGGGACCCCTGCATGGGAAGGAAGATGAAGCAGGGGCTGGGAGCACACCAGGGGCCTCCAGTATCAGGGAGGGATGCATCGAGAAGGCCAATGGGGAGCAGCCTATGGGGGGAGGCACAGGAGCGCTTCAGGAAGGGGTGCACTGCCTGGCACCACTGCGTTCCACGCATTGCTCTCCCCACACTCTTGGAATGAAGGGCTTGTATCCCACTACAGCTCTGCAAGGTGGGCAGCATCGCCCCACTGGTAAGGCAGAGGCCCAGGAAGGCCCAGGAAGGCCCAGGATCCTAGGCTGCTATGTCGGTCAGAGTTTCCTTCCCAAGCTCCACAGCCTAACCACTGCCTGTGTGGCCAGCAGAGCCACAGAGATCCAGACTTTGACTTTTACCCTGAGCGGCTCCAGCCTGGGTGATGCGAACAGGAGCAGCCTGCGTGTGAGCAGCAGACACAGTCAGAAATAGGTGGTGGCTGGAGGGGACGCAGTCAAGGGGACCCAGGCACCCCCAGCAATGCTCTGGGAGGGCGATGTGGGAGAGGCGCCCGCAGCAGTGAGGCCCTAGCAGACAGCTCCGTCCTCTCACAGCTCAGACCCTTAGCAGGTGGGAAGGGGGCAGGGATAGACCATGGTCCATAGTCTGTCTACACAGCCAGTTCCCTGGGCAAGCAGGTGCAGGGGCTGCTGCAGGGGCAGGACTCGGCACAGTGCCTGCAGAGTGGCACATACATGGGGCGGCAGCTGGCACAAGAAGCCACCCCTCGATATTTGAATGGTAAGCTGATTTATTTTGAGCTTTTAATGGGAAGGACTGAGGAACTTCTACACTTAAAATAAATAAATTTCAAGTCATTTCCATTTTATGCTTTTGCATTTTTAGAGTTTGTAATAGCAACTTTTTTTCTGACAGTTATTTTAAAATCCAAGAGAAAATGACTTTGAGAGCTAGAATCCCTAGATGATGCGGTAATTAAAAATCAGCTTCTGGTCTGAGGCAAGTCAGTGTTCTTTTTTTTTCTTCCAGGACACACACACACACACACACACACACACACACACACACACACACATATGAAGCTGTGTGCCACAGAGAGTTGGAAAAGAACCACGGCAAGAGAAGGACCTTGGGCATTCCTGGGGTGATCAAAGAATGGCTGGCATTGTCACAGAAACAGGTACGGGGAGCAACAGAAAAGTGAAAGCACGTCCGGGGAAACACTTCCACAGAAAAACAAGAGCTTGGCACAGTCCACGTACTTTCTTAGGAATCTACAGACAGACATGGGAAGCGTTTGCTGATCTCAGAGGAAGCTACAGGATATGCTATGGGGATGACTTCAGTGCCTGGCCCATGGAAGGCAGCCAATAAAGATTGGTTAAATACACAATTGATGTCAACAAAGCAGTTGTGAAAGGGTATAAGCCTACCAGAGAAATAAGTGACCCAATGACAAAACTGAGGAAACAATTTCATTGACTTGGCGCTAAAAGGAATAAAATATTTAGAAATAAGTTCAACCAGGCAGAAAAAAAAATGGCATCCTAAACAACTACAAAAACCATTTTGGAACAATGTAGGAGAGCTAAATAATGGAAAAGTATGCCATGTTTATGCATTAAAGCTTTAATATTGTTAGCGGCAGGATTCCCCAAATTGATCTACAGGTCCAATCTCTACTAAAATTCCACCTGCATTTAAAAAAATATGAAATGTACAAACTTATGCTAAGATTTATATGAGCTTGCAAGGGACTCAGAATAGACAAAATACTCTTGAAAAAGACAAAACTGGTGAGACTCACAGATCTTGACTTCAAAATGTACTACAAAGCTACAGCAATCGAAACAGCGTATTACTGGCAATGGATCTATAGACGGAGGGAACAGATGCCAGAGTCCCAACTGATTTGGAAAAGAGAGCCGAGATCATGCACTAGGGAAAGAGCAGCCTTTTCAATCTATGGTGCTTGGGTAATCGAGAGCCTCATGCAGAAGAGTGAATTTGAACCTCAACATTAATTTTACGTACATATGTGTGTGTATATATATATACATATATATATATATATATATATATGCATGCATGAAGCATGTATGTATGCATGCATGCATGCGTGCGTGTGTGTGTGTGTGTGTGTGTGTGTGTGTGTGTGTTATGGCCAGCTCAGCCTGCCCTGGGGATGTGGTTGGCACAGCATGTGGTGCTGGGGATTGAACCGTGGTCCCTGCGGTTGCCTAAGCTTGCCTAAGCAGGCGCTTTAGACCACTGAGCTATCTCACTTGCCCCTGGACCTTGACATTAGACCGAATAAATAATGACCTCAATGTAGATCAAAGGCTCACACGAAAGAACTAGAAATATACAACCCTGAAAAGACACCACAGAAGCAAACATTCTGACCTTGGATTAGGCAACAGTTTTGAAGATATGGCATCCAAAGCATAAGCAACCAAAGAAAAATGAACTGGACTTCATTAACGTTCAAAACTTCTGTGCATGCAAGGACACTGTTGCTGCCATGGTTTAGATCTAAAAAGGCCACCGGAAGTCTCATGTGTTCAGAGGTGGGGCTTTCGGAAGGCGGCTGGATCAGGGGGTATGGACTTATTAGTGAATTAATCCATTGGTGAGCTCATAACTGCATGGCACTAGGTGGAGACAGGCACTGGCGGCGCTGCCCTGCAGGACATATCTCTTGCTCTGGCTCATCCTTCTCATTCCCTGCTCCCTGGATGCCAAAGATCAAGTGATTTTTCCTATCAGGCCCCTCTGCCATGCTATTTCTGCCACAGAACCAGCTTGTTATGGACTGAACCATCTGAAACTGTCAGCCAAAATAAACCTCATCTTTTTTTTTTGGCAAATTAATTAATTAATAAATTTATTTATTTATTTGGTAAAGAGTCTTGCTACACAGCTTGGACTCATAGTGATTCTCCTGTCTCAGCCTACCCAGTGTGGGGATTATAGGTGTGAACCACCATGCCTGGTTTCAGTGGCCAGCAACACATTCCTGGGGTTCCAGGCCAGCATGGCACATGGTACTGGTGACTGAACCCAGGTACTTGTACTTGCCAGGCAGGCACTCAGGCTGCTGAGCTATCTCCCCAGCCCCAAGCCTCACTTTCTTTGGGCTGGCAATGTTGGGTACTTGGTTCCAGCCATAAGAAGGCTGATGAATATAATCACTCAAGAGAAAAAGACAACCTGGAGAATGAGGAAAAAAATTTTCTAATCGTGTATCTGATCAAACACTTACAGCTCAATAAGCAAAAGGTAAATAATCCAATTTTTAAAATGGGCAAAGGACTTCAACCATTATCTCTGCAAAAAAGATACAGACACAAGCAATAAGAAAATGAAGAGGGCCAGTGTTATAGCTCAGCAGACTAAGAACCTGCATAGGCAAGCTCTGGGACTAGGGTTCGATCCCTGGTACCACATGCCACGCCAGCCCTGACCCTGGGAGCACTGAGCAGGTGACTGAGCCAGGCATGGTAGCACATGCCTGTAATCCCAGCACTGGAGAGGCTGAAAACAGGAGGATCACTACAAGTAGGAGCTGCGTAATGAGACCCTGTACCAAATATATAAATTAAAAATAAATAAATAAATGAAAGAAAATGAAAAGATGCCCGATATTATGAATCATAAGAGCAATGGAAATCCAAACCACAGATTCCACTAGCACGGCCCTTTTTAAGAAAGTCAATGAGGAGCGTTAGCAAGGATGTCAAAAAACTGGATCTCTCCTACATGGCTGGTGGAGTGTAAAGTGGTGCGGTGGTGGCTCATCCTTACAAGCTAAACAAGCTACACAAATAGTCACCCTATGACCCACCCTTTTCATGTTTGGGTATTGATAGGCCTAAGAGAAATGAAATGTGTCCACGCAAAAACTTGCACATGGAACTCCCACAAGCACTTTGCACCATAGCTGAAAGGTAGAAATAACCCCAAATTTCACCAGTGCATGGAGCAAGGGATTGCACATGCCCACCATAAAATATTGTTGGCTGCAGAGGTAATGAAGCTTGGATGCCTCCTATGCCATGGCACACTGTGAGAGGAGGCTAAGTGGAAGAAGCAGATGCAAAGGGGCACACGCTATGTGATTCCACGGTGATCAAATGTCCAGGACGGAGTGATTCCTGAGGACAGAGGTTACGTGAGAGATTGTCGTGGATGGGGGAGGAGAGAATAGGGGTACTGCCTAACATGTGCGGGGTTCCCTCTGCAGGAAATGAAAATGCTCTGGAATTAAGACAGTGGCGACAATCGTACAGCACTACGAATCCACTAAAAACTACTGAAGGGTACATTTTAACACTTGAGATGATGAACTATGCTATGTGAATTTTACCTCCGCAGAACAAAGATTTACCTGACACAGTGTAGTTAAAGGCCTAGGGTGAAAGGGTTGAAACGTGAAGCTGTTACAAAGCACCAGAGCCCGACTGACCTTGCTTTTCTGGGTTGCGGACCTGGGACGGCACGTCTTGGATTTCCAAGGTCCACTCCCCCTCGGCCTTTTCTCCCCAGCAGTGCACAGTCATGAATTCCCAGTTTGTAAAGCCTTCATTTGAAAAATCCAGCAATCTGCAATGGAGAGGCAGCGTTAGAGAGGGAATGCCAGGCCGAGGGAACCTGCTCAAGGAGGGCTGCATCCGGCCCGGAAGGAGGAAGTCTTCCTTGGCAGCCTGACCTGGCCGGTGGAGGAACACCCCAGGGTGGGGGTGGAGAACAGAGGGAGAGGTGAAGGACACCGGCCACACGTGCGCCTCCGTTACTTCGCTGGTCCTTGCCAACATCTGGAGAGGAGGGCAGGCAGGCCTCAGTGCACGCAGCCAAAGGCAATAACATCTTGCCATTCTAATTGACAGAGCCAGTAACCCAGGCATTCTGGTTTGCTAGAGGGCCCACGAGCAGTAACCAGCAGAGCTGGGACTCGACGGGGACGTTGTGCTCTTTCTTCTGTGTTCTTTCCACCATCAGCAGGTGTTTTACAAGGTCACCTGCCAATGAATGCCCTCAGTGCCACCAGCTTCCTGTAGAGGGTGTCTGCTCGCTCCTCATCCCAGCAAGGATCTCACAGAACACACACACCCCATGCCCGGAAGCACAAATGTGGACAGGGCTGGTCACCCGACTCACGGAAGCTTGGAAGGTGTTCACGTAGGAAACCTTTTTAAATTGCGTGCTTGTGTAGGAACAACGCATCCATAAATAAGTAGAAACAATTACGTAAACTTTGGGAGAAAAGTGTTGCCACCGAACCTCCAGGGCTGAACCAGTTTTCCTGGTCACTTTTGGAAGAAGTGACAACAATGGCCTGGTTGTACTCCAGAGTGGGTGGGAGACACCTCTGGGCCTAGTGGGAAAAGGAGGAGGCTCCCTGCACCCCCCGCTGCGTGCAGACCTTCCTTGCTGTCCCCACCAACCCAGGCCTTCTGCTTCTACTGGGTCCCGAGTTCAGCTCAAGTTGAAAGAGAAAACAACCAACTAACATCTCTCTCCTGAGCTCCATATGTCTTCCGGCTGAATGTAACAACTCAAAACTCTCCAATTCTCTTTCTCTTCCTTCACAGTCTAATGTTCGATCTCTATTTTGGAATAAGAATTTGTAAACATAGGGATTTTATTGTTCATCAGAAATTTAAATATGTAAATTTTGTGTGAGATGCAGTTTCGCTCCCAGCTCGGGGCTCTCCGAGCATCCCTGTACAAAGATGTTGATCAAAAGAACATTCTTTGCAGGGCGACCAGTTGGGAGAAAGGCATTCTGGGCTTTTTACGAAGAAACTGCCAAGGTCAAGGCTGGTTTTTCACACACAAAGCCAAGAAGGGCCTGAGACACTGGGGACAGAACAAGGACAAAGGCTTTTAAGTGATAAGGTCCTTAGGAATGTTGGCTTACTCTCAGTGAAAAAATCTGGCAACCTGCAAAGGCTGCTGAATTAAGTAAGATGGGAAGTAGACAGTAATAGATCCTAAAACCAAAATCTTGATATAATCACAAAATCTGCCTTAGCGGGGGAGAAAACCAACAAACTGCATAGACTCAAATGTCTGCCAAGTGGCCTCAAAGCAGTGTTTTAAAGTGCCTTGTGGCACAGGGATGGGTCGCTACTGGCAAGTAGTTAGCTGCAAGGAACAGACCTAGCGTCTCAAGGGCTCCAGCATATCAGTGTTAGAAAGGGCAGCCAGGCACCTGGGCCAAACTTTCTTATCTATATTATGGCATTCCATTCTTGTAGCATTGCTGTTGTTTTGTCATAGTTCTAATGTTTACACACAAGTGAATGACTTTTTCAGAGCAGAAAGAGAAAGATGAGCCAAGCTACTGGGTCCTAAGAACCAGGCTGGGAAGTGGAGGAGCCAGGGTATGGGCTCAAGTCTCCAAAGCACACACCCTTGGTCACTGCCACCTGGCCTATCTGCCACCTGTCACCCCAGCTACTAAGCCTGACATGGGCTTTCGGTCAGTCCAGGCCACTGCCTTCAAGGGTCACAACCTGGGGTGCCTATGGGTGGATATGCAGCGTGGAGTGAGGGAAAGTGGGGGTCCTGGTGAGGAGTGGGGAGCAGAAGGAGCCCCGAAGCAGATGCCTACTCTGCTCAACTCCAGGCCAGGGTATGCAGGGAATGTGGGCCTGGATCTGGCTTTTCAAGAAAGGATAGAAAGTGCACATTCAGATTCAAATCTCTAAAAACTTAAAACAACAATAACAGGAAGTTCTGGAAGAAAAACACTAACAAGCTTGTGCCTGCAGTGGTCTCCAGTGGCAGGGGCAGAGTGTGCCTGAGTGGGCACTCAGGAAGGAAGGAAGGGAAGAGGCCTCCACTCTGGTCTTCTGCTAAGAAAGTGGGGGCCTGTTAGGGCTGACCATGGTGGCCAAGCTCCTGGAATCCATAAAACCCAGGCCTTATCTTGGGTTGACTCCAGTTCAATGAGGAAAAAGCTAGTGCTGGGACCCACTGGTTGCTACTCCCTCTGTGAGATGCTGGTCCTACAAGCTGGGAAGAGGGGTGGGGGGCACAGCACAGACACCTTCTCTTTGGGACAGTGTCCTGGTGGCCTTTCATTGCTTCTAAGTCTTATGCAAATCAGGCCAAATTCTGTCCTATGTAAGGTGGTTGAGTAGACAGAGTTAAGGAAAAGGGGACTCCTACATGAGAGGATCTGCTAAACACCCCATTTCTGAACAGCCAGGTTCCTACAGCCCAGGTAAGGGCAAGAAACCCCGGTGAGTCACCAGGGCTCCTCAGGCAGGGTATGCCCAACCCTGGTGCTTCCTCCTGCGCTGGGGGCGTAGTTGCCTGTTCTTGTTTTTGAAAGAGCCCAGAAACAGTGATTTGTCCATGGATCTATGCACCCTTCTCTTTCTTTTCTCTGACCTTAGCCAAAAAGAGATAAAAAGGCAGCTGTCCCCCAGCCCCCAACCCTCCAGTCGACCCGCAAGCTGCATGAGTGCATCCACACACTCATCCTTGTTTCTAAATTTGTCGAAGAAATGACTCTGGAGCCTTTGTCCACAAGGCATGGACAAAGCTTGAAGAATTTCAGGGCTGTGTCTGAGCGCTAGCACCAGGGAGCACCTTCCCTGCACCCCACCCAAGCCCAAGAGTCATCCACTCAGGTCCTGAGGGGCGGCCACACTGCATGGGGTGTTCCCAGAGATGACGCTTCTCTGGTTACCCACACGGCCTCCAATGCCAACTGAATGGAATAGACATGACCTTCCATGCACTTCCAAGACCAGTGAAGGCTTGGCCAGCATCCCGTCACCCTCCCCACTACACAATGGAATTGAGCAACAGCTCCTTCACCACTTCTTCCTGAAAGCGAAAGTTTTATAGGATCATTTCAAAGACCAAGTTTCAGGAAGCGCGATTCTCCCCGTGCCCAGTCTTCAGACAGGGCCAGAGTCCCCAGAGGGGGTGCTCATGTGCCACAGAATTCTGGTCTTACCTCTTTGCCAAAAGCTGAGACTTGGTTCCCGAGGGGGAGATCAGGTGGATCTGGAGGTCTCCTCGGCGTGGGTGTGAGATGGAGATGCGGACCACCACATGCTCCAAGTAGACCACGCGCTGGTCTGAGTGGTCAGCGCAGGCGTTCGTCAGGGCCGTGGTCCGTAGCACATGCACTATCGGGATACTTCTGTGGAGGAGGACAGCTCAGTGTGTGGAGGAGCATACACAAGCACCCAAGATCCCTCCTTCCCTGGAACAGCTCTTCCCAGGGAGCAGCTAAAGTGTTACTCTCGGATGTTCCATTCCGTGTTCTGTCACCTGCCCTAGAAAACTGTGGTTCTGGAATTTGTTTATAGAGACTTAAAGAATGCGTTCTTGTGCAGATGTGGGGCAGTCTGTCAAGAGTCCAGCCCTGGGGGGTTTTGGAGGCATCTTTGTGGCCAGCTCACTTTCTCAATGGCCTGGGATATGCAAGGTGTCAACATCCCTTTACTTTGTTGAGAAGACCAGTTTTGAAAATGGAAGTCACAATGCTACACAACAAGAGCAAACATTCTTGAGCTGACTGGCACCAGGCACTGATTTGAACATTGATGAGGATTAGTCCGTTTCATCCAGAGAGAAAGTAAGGCCAGCAACCAAGGTTATGCAGCTACAGGGAGCAGGAGCAGGTACTTGGGGCTCACTTCCTCTTCCTCAACCTCTGCGCCATGTTGTGCAGCAGGGAGGCTTGTATGGGCCCACACGCTAGGGACCAAAGCTGTTGGAACTGGCCTGCTTCCGGCTGCCCTGCATAGACTGCGGGTCCTTCCCTTCTGCTGCCCTGTGACAGAAGCTGACGATCACGGTTCTCTTTATAAACTCAGGGCAGTTAGGAAGGAGCCTCGGCCAACCACAAAGCTCTCGTGGCTCAAGAATCATTTCCGTCAGGATTTCCTGACACAGAAAGCAGACACGGTCTGTCCCCAAAGGCTCCTCCTTGAGCCTGGGTTGGGCCATCCTGCCTGTGCTGGGCCACAAAAGCTCACATCTCCACAAAGCCTGGCTCCCTCACCCAATGATCTACAACCTGAAGAAAGATGGGGACCCAACCGCCAGGCGGCAGCACGGTAGTAACCCCCACTGCATAGTCAGCGGCTGGTTTTCTGTGGGGAGTACTTTCCCGTTATGCCTGACTCCTCTGGGGGAGGCGCGAAGCTTGTGCTCGGAGCCCTCCCAGGAATTACACCACTTGGCTCTTCGGGGCCTGAGTCATGAAAAACAACCCAAACAGTTAGAAACAGTGATGTAATTCCCACAGCGCCTCTGTAAATATTTAAAAACATGCTTTGCATGCTCTATAAATTGACTCAGAGGAGCTGACTTCTTTCATTGCCTGCTCCCCACTTCACTATCTGTGTTTACTGGTCAGTGGACCCCACCACTGTGGCAGATGCAGAACATGGTGAAAAGTTCTGGAGAGTTCCAGGCCCTCTCAGGCCCATGCATACCTCCAGTTACCGGGCTCACCTGCTGGAATGTAAACTGTGCATGCTGGGCTCAGGGGTCCTCCATGTGCAGCGGGACAGAGAGAGTCCCCTAACGCTCCCCCGGGATTCCAAAATGTGGCTCTCAGTCCAGAGTCTCAAGACCCAAGAATGACTTCACTGTCAAACATTTAACACTTCTCCAGGGCCAACTAACAAGATCAAGGTGTAAAAGGGACACCAGCCTTAAAACACTGTGTCCACGCCAATGCTTTTTGCTAATTGGCAGCAGGAGCAACCTCTGTGCTCTAGAAGCAGGCCTAGGATCCTAGTAAGGAAGTTTCAGTCCCACTGATAATTAAAGCAAACAGAAACAGAGGAAAATAAAAGACAACCAAACCCCAACCTCTGTTTGCCCCACTGCTATACTCCTGGTCCACAGCACCAAGGCTTTGAGCAAAAAAGAACTACCAGGATCAGAGCATTAGAGGCACTGGCATCTGCCTCAGCACAGTGATGGCCTCCAGCTGTGGCGAACAAAGGCAGGCTGGGTCTGGGCACAGGGAGCCACTCTGCTGCTCCTCAGGGTAGCAGGCTGCGGGGGGCAGCGCTGAGTTCCTTCTGGAGTTAGTGGGGTTGGTCTTCAAAGCCAAAGCACAGCTCTCCCGGGGTACAGCCTGCCTGGGGAGCAAGGGTGACTGGAACAATTAGTTTTTACATGAAATCTCTTAACTGAAATTGCTTAGTTATAGGCCGCCAGGACTCCTCATTTCTGTAAGTTTTAGAGGCAAGCTGGGAGCCCAGGCAGCCCACGACAGCAAAGACAGTGGGTTGTTTCCTCCTCCCGGGGATTCTTTCTGGACTTCTGTACACCTAAGCCACCAAGGCAGGGGGCTTCTGCGTTTTCTTAAGAAAAGAGGCTCTAATAGTCAAGATAAAATTACCTGGTACTTCAGACAGAAACTCTAAAGAGAAGTAGGGGAGCCAGGTATCAAAAGCCATCGCTTTTAAGGACCCAGTGAACTCTAAGACAGAGAGTGAAAGTCAAAAACTTTAAACAATAAATCATTCCCCATCCTGTAAGTATTTCAAAGATAATACAAAAAATGTAAGTCAACTGAAAAGTCATTTAGTTTTCAGGGTCACCCTCTGCAAGGATAATTTTTGTCACACGAATACAGTTAAACTGTACTTTACTCATGAAACTGATTCAAGAAAGATGTGACACTTCCCTTGGGAACTGAAAATGTTGTTTTGCAATTAAATTCTGAAACTGTCTTGGACCTAAAGCCACCTTCCTAGGACACTAGAGTCACAGGATCCCGGGGAGTTGCCTGCAGCCTGATCAATGTGGAAGCCAGGGAGACCTCAGATCTGAAAGACATCGCTAATGACAGAGTTGCACTCCTGGGCAAGCTACATCTCATCACGGGGGGCACACTCTACATCTCCCCATTCACCCCAAACTCTCTGGAGCTGCTCCCCACTCCTGAGGGCTCCACATCCTACTATTTCTGTCCGAGCCTACAAGGCAGTAGCCTCCTTCGAGTTTTCTCCAATGTATAAAGATGAGGGGAAAATTCCTAGTATTCCACTTTCACAACTCTGAGAATGGCATGAGAGTACAGGCAAAGATAAATATTTTTAATTAAACAACTGGCAGGGAAGAACAGAACAGGGTGGGTCATGGGCTGAAACCTCCTCCTGCACCTCCTGCTACCAAGGGAGGGGGCCTCTAACTCTCCGCTTACCTTTCTGCTCTAACTAGGAAGAAACTACAGATGAGGTTGCTCATCCCCAGCTAAGCTTCACGGGGAGACCTGCTACCCTGCAGTTTCAGAGCTGACAGCTGGTCGGGGTCAGTGAGAAGGCCTACACGGAAGGGCTCTGACTGAACTGGCAAAGAGTAGTGAGCGCCTGCAGGGAGGTTAATTAGAGTGCATTTATTAAATAAAATTCTGGGAGAGCAACTCATCTGGTGGAAGGCCCGGAGCCTTCTGCCTGGGCAGAGCAGGACGCTTCTAGCCATTTCTCAGATCTGCGGTCTAGATGAAAGTTCGTCATAAGGTGGTCTGAGATACAGATTATTGTGTTAATCTGTGGACTTGGCTGCACGTATTACTTTCCACTTAGAATTTCCTTTGGATGAGATTACTATTGGTTATCAAATGACAGTGCAGCATATAAGGTAGAAATAAAATTTAACAACTTTATAAAAGAAGCTAATCTACCATATTCATTTCAACAAGGCTCTCTCTGATTAATTGGGCTATACGATGTTTTAATATACAACATTTAAATTTAGAGCACACATTTTTATTTTATGTGAAACAAGGGGACTGAATTATCTGACTTTAAACCTTCCTTGCAATGATTGAGTCTAAAACTCAATCTGATGGGAAGTAAAAAAGTCAAATATAAAATTAGTCTTCATCATTCACAGGTTCTCTATTTGCATATATACTTATTAAAATTTACCTGTCCACCGAAACCAGGACTTGTGGAACCTGTGGCTCTTTCGTGGTCATCTGCAGATGCGTAGAGAGCAGCCAAACATTCGGATCTGCCACCACACACACCCTGAGGTCCCACCAGGCCACGCTCAGCCTCCTTTGTTTCAGACCTCGCTGCCATGCTTTTCATACTCTGTCTTTCATGAGGCCCCCATGCATGGTGCTACGGGGCAGAGCTCTAGGCACAAAAAGCCTGTGACGTGGCCTACAGAGCAAAGGACTGCGTCAGATTCCGTCACTAGGTCCTGTTGGCTACGCATTCCAAGTTGGTGAATCAACTACATACAGGAAGTGAGGCACTGTCACACAGTAAAGCTACTGAGCTACCATTGGTCACAGCGCTGTGACCAGGAGCAGAAGGAAGCCTAGCTTCACAGTCCCTCTTGGGGCTTACAGAACTCTACCGGAAGTGAAGGCCTCAGAAGCAAAGCCTTGGGCGGCCTCCTGGCTGTTTTCTGTCCCTCTGCTAAGGCACGTCCTGGAACTTGAGCTTCTCTTCCTTACAGAGGATGGCAGAGCCTAGAGCCTCTTTTCTTTTGAACCAGCCACAGAATCTAAAACTATCTCTTTACCTTCCCCTGCTCTCAGTCTTGGAGCTGGCTGTAAAGAAATGCTCTGATCTTCTTATCAGATGGACAGTCTCACTCCAGACAAGGGCCTATCCACACCAGGAGGAAGAAATGCTCCTCAGAGAGGCCAAGAAGAACCTACAACATTTCCTTATTGCTTAAGCATATGTCTACAGAGCTGTCCATGCCTTACCAAAACTAAGCTTTAAAAAAATTGTAGTTCACTCTAGGTCTTTAGGCCTTCTGTCAAATTGAACTTTGATCCAATAAATTTCCATTCCTATTGATCACTGCCTTTTGCTACAGATCTATTAGCCATCAGCCTTTATGATGGGCAGAGAGGTGGAATGGATCATGGTTCAGGCTCTGCTAATGCAGCTCTGCTAATTAGGTGGCGACTTTACGTTATCTACCACGAATAACAAGAAATGCTCAGTACTCCAATTCAAATAAAATTTTAGAAGCAAGGAGTCTTTGCAAGGGAGAGAAAACTATAGTCCAAAACTAAGCCAGGAAGGTCCAGTGCCACAGGAAAAGAGGAGCTGATGGGTCCACCAGAGCCTGCAGGGATAGCAGGAGGCAGAACCGGAGCTGCGGGCCCAGGATGGCCGCCCCTCTCACAGGACTGCACAGCGTCTCAGCAGTGCTGAGGCCACCCAGTTACGCCCTACAAAGTAATGCCGTGAAGGAAGAAATCAGAAGCAAGGGCTTCCCTAGACACCCGGCTACGGGCAGAGGTCAGAGGCCTGGAAGGATGCGCTGGGGAGGGCGGGAGAGCAGGGCAGAACCCACAGGGTACAGACGGCCCGAAGGCGAGCGGGACCCTCAGCTTCCTGAACACACATTGGAGGAGACTGAGTACCTGAGCACAGCTGGGAGCCCTGCTGCCCTGGGTCCCCACACGCACTGCACCAGGACCCCACAGATGATGGGCTCACTAGCCTGCCACCAAAGAGCCACCAAGGGCTGGCCACTCAGGACTGATGCCTCACAGGCAACGTTTCCAGCTAGCAGTGGGCAAGGAGCAAAGGGAAGAGGCCTTTGGCGGGAATTTAGAGAACTGGACTTAGGGCAGTGCTTTCCAAGTCCCAATTAGAGGGGCAAAGTGCATGCTGGAGATGGTGCCCAGGTGGAACTCAGCTCTGCAGCGCCCAGACCCCAGCAAGTTGCGAAACCCCTTACGCCTCAGTTTGTCCTTCTATGAAATGGGGATAATAGTTCCTAAACTGCATACCCTTGTTGGGGATGAGTTAGTGTATGTAAAATACATGTATGTAATGTATGTAAAATGCATGGGACAATGCCCCCAGTATGGAAAGCGACTTCACAATCACCCTCCCTCATCTTTCGTCCGCAGCCACAAATCCTTCGTGTGGGGCAGTTTGAAAATGAGCATCGAGGGCAGCCTGGCTTAATGAAATTCCAGAAATAATGAAATACCAAAAAGGAACAGAGGATGTGGCTAATCCAGAGCTAATTCCCGAACATCTATAAACAGATTATCTGCTGTACAGATAATCCTTGATTTTCAAACAGCACAGTGGTTTTGAGATAGAGGTATCTTTCCTTGTGTATGTGTGTGTGTGTGAGTGAGAGAGAGAGAGAGATCCTTAATAAAACATCAAAGTAAACACAAATTCTGATTGAATAGGAACCTTCCAAACCACCAAAAACTGAAAACACGTAGGTAAGTCCCTCTTGCCTTATGCTCCTTAAAAGATTTTGTATTACTGTCTCTCCAGCACCAAGCCAGAAGGTGTCGGCATCACAAACTCTTTTTTGACTTTTAAGGATGCAAAGGAAAGAAAAATCTGGATAGAAAAATCCAGGGTCCAATAAGATATTAAATAGCTGGATCTTTTCCTTCAAAGGAATGACATTAAGCTTAATTTTCTTTTTCACTTGAAGAAAAGATATGAAAGTATTAATTTTAACCTTGCTTATTTAACAACACATATTTAAAAACAATTTTGCAAGGCAGATGCCACTGGTCATGATGCTGTTTATCCTTCTTTAATAAAAGAAAGGCTCTAAATAGCCTGAAGCTATCTGTGCCCAGAATGGGTAAGAATGCCTCTGATCTTCTACGAGTGTTCAACTATCACAGCAGAGAGCTAGATTTGGCTTGTATTTTTACCTACTGCTAACTCAGAGGATTCCTCCAATCATTTTTTTTTCTTTTTTTTTGGGTACTGAGAATTGAACTCAGGACCTTGCACTTGCCAGGCAGGCACATGTGCCGCTGTCAGAGGATTCCTGAGTCACTCTTTTTTGCAAAACGTAACTTTTATTCAGTTCAAGTGATTTTTCCCTTCTCCCTGCTGTTCAGTTGAGCATTCAATGACCACTGCCTGTGATAGTGGTACCTACCCTGTGTGGGCTCTGGTATACGCAACTCACATACCTAAGGCTAGGTTCTGGGGGCTCAGTCTGCCCAGGGGTAAAGGGGATGCTAAATCTGGCAGTGCCTCAGAGAAGCAGGCCCTGGCCTCCACACCCTCTCCCAGCCAGCTTACCCCTCCCTGTGGCCCTTCTCTGTGGGCTTCCTTACTTTCTACATGTTCGGAGGGACTTTTTCTCTGGGTGTTGAACCCAGGGCCTCATGTACAGTAGGCAAGCACTGTACCCCTGGGCTACATCGCTACATCCTCAGTCCATCAGGGAGTTTTCGTCTACCAGGCTAAAAATGGCCAAGCCACACTGTCCACACATGTGCAGTGTCTGGAAAGGCCAATGGATCGCTTGGGCTTCTCTTTGGGCGGGTCCTTTTCCACCCCATGGCCTTTCCTCAGGTTTCAGAGCATCAGAGTCAGCTTCCATCTGAGGAGGACACATCTGACTCACTGCTGGCATCACCAGGCAGGGGCAGTACACTAATACCTCAGGCCCACTCGCCAAAGACTTCCCACAACACTACTGTGGGTATGGCAGGTGTGGCCAGATGCCTTCTGGAAGCTCACTGGACTCAGTGGTGTGAACACAGTCCTTTCACTTCCAGTCACACCAGGGGAAGGCATTTTCCTTCTACACAAGAGGAAAACAGGGAGATATACCCCATATGGTGTACATAGATACACACGAGATAGGCTTAGACAGTCTCTCTGTCTTTCTCTCTCTCCTTTTCTTTAATTCTTCTCTATTCTCCATCTCCCTCTTGTTCATTTCTTCACCATGGTAGCAGCTGAGGTCTGGTTTGAACCATTTACAAAATTCTTGGATTCCATCACGAGAGGAGGAAATCAAAACGAGGCCCCGGGAGTGGACAGCTAGACTGGGAAGTGCATGTGAAGGAGCAGCCAGAGGAGGGAAAGTGGCTGGAGGGGACAGTGCCCTCTTAGTGGGAAAGTAGCCATAACCGTGGTGACTGGAGGGAACAACTCTGTGGCTCCCCACAAGGAAACCAGGCCCAGCCCTGGAGAGGAGCACCAGCCTTCCCACGGTGACACCAGCCTCTTTCTCTGGAGGCCTATGTCCAGAGACAATCACATGGCAGAGATGGGCAAGTGATTGGAGGCAGTAGGTTGGCTAAAAATCCCAAAAAAGGCCTGAAACTGCTCCAGGTAAAGATGATTTCCTTTTAGAAACAGAAGTCTGATTCTTTCTCTCACTTGGAATTTGTTAAGTCCTTATTTTCCTCAAAGGACAGGAACAATGTCATACTGTATGTTGTGGCAGGTTCCCTCAACTTGTGCTGTCTAGACTCTGTGTGCTTTCACTTAAAAACAAAATAAAATAAAAATAAAAACAAACCTTCGCCACCTAGGCACCACTCTACCATCTTAAAATGATTTCTGGCAGGAGAAGAATGCTTCATTCAGGAGCTGCCCTGACTGGGAGACCAGGGAGAGGCAAGAGGGCAGCCTGAGGGGCAGAAACCGGACCTGGAGCACAAGGCCCCCTTCCCCTGCGTCTGATCACCCATGTGGCAGGTACTTTCCAACAGACAAAGCCCGTGAAAGCAAAGGACTTTGTCTCACAGAACCTCCCACTCTTTTTTGAAGCTGGCGGTCTCAGGCTCCCTGGGGAAAACAAGTCTCTAAGAAGCCACCACTGGACTTCCCTGGCTAGGTGACCTGGTGGGTCTCAATCTGTCATCCAGGGGTCAGGCTGTGAAATTAGCCACAGGATGGAAAATACAGGGTTTTTTTTTGGTGGGGGGGGGTGAGGTGGGATTCTTCTGTAGCTACTTAGTCTACAAACATTTTCTGAAGTCTTTGCAAGGTATCTACGAGAAACAATTTTCTCAATATCTTGTGGCAAAAGAGCCTCGTATAAGCAGAGAATGTACTCATGGAAGTTGGAAATCTTTGAGTGATCTGTATTTGTTGATAAGGCTGTACACCGCTGTGCAAGCCTCTCGGCGTCCGCGCATGCGCACCTTGCACACACCCCCTCAGCAAGTGCTCTTTTTTAGACCCGGCCTTGCAGGGTCTCACTTTTCATCACTCTAGCTACTTCCTTATCTTCTTCAAACATTTTTACCAGAGGTAACAAATAGATGCGGCTGAAAGCGCACTCTGTTCTTTATCCCAGAGAAACACTGCTGTTCGCCTCCTTAGAAAGCGTCGTTCCTGCAGCAGGATTCAGGAGGGCGATCTGAGTTTTGAACAGAGCCGGTTTGCCATCATCTGGTTCGCTTTACAGCTGATTTTTTGTGTACGCAAATGTCTGAATGAACATATGTCAATGATTTAGAATGCCTTCCTCCAAGGGGCAAGGCACAGAACGAAGGTGAAGTCAGGCTCCCGTAGCCCACTCACCACTCGGGGCTTGTTAAAAAACCCCAGTGCTTCAGCCACAAAAAGGTTTATGAGGATGATAAAAGCAGCGCAGGGCTGCTGCGCACACTGCATCATACTCCCAGCCTGCCGCCGAGAAGCAGGGGGCACTGCCATTCTTGGCTAAGCTGATGGATTCCCACTGCAGGCCCTAGGCAGGTGGGCAGGGCTGGTATCAGGACGCCCACCTCTAGTGGGTGGGGAAAGCGGGAAGGATCTTCCGGGCTGCACCTTGCATTACACCCCGCTGGGTAGGACAGAACGCTGGTCCAGCCAGCTGCGCTACACCTATGGACAGAATGTTCACTACCGAGCTGAGGGATTCAGGAGGGGGAGCTGGGTCCTGATCACGGTGCAGTCTGCTGCAGAAGAAGAGGCCTCGGCTTGGCTGTGAATTCAGAAGAGCATCTCTTCCTAGCTGCACAGCCCCGAGGAGAAAATGCGTGCACGCGCAGAGCGGCCTGCCATGCATCTGCGCGCAGGAAGGCCTGCAGAACCACCTCCCACCAGTGCCACACCTTGCGACACTCAGGTCCCACATGCTGAGGTCAGGGACGCCAAGCGAGACCTACCTGGGCCTCTTGTCTGAGGTGGCTACGCACATGTGCTGGGACGGCACTGCTGTCCACTTCTTCGCCTCCAGGACAATAGCTTCTGCATCCACCAAGCCAAACCCATAGAGATGGCTAACTGAAAAGACAGGGCCTTCAGAGCCAGGCTCCCCAGTCTCCCTCCGCCAGGAAGGGAGCAGGGCTGGGTGTCCTTCTGCAGCGCTCTGATGCCGTGTCCCCACCAGGGCCCCTGAGAAGCCCAGGCTGCAGCGGGATCGCGCTGAGAGCTGCTCTGGGATCCTGGCTGCATTATTCCCCAAACGAAACTCCTTTTGCTTGGGATAGTGGGCCAGGGCATGCTTGTCAATTTGGTACAGAATAAAAGGGATGAGAGGGCCCAGGGCTTCCATTTGGGGGGACAAAGGCAGGTTTCTTTATGTTAAAAAGACTGTCAGCACCCGTGCTCCCTTGATTTCAGAACAGGTAAGAAAAGCAAAGCCTGAGGCCTCAGAGTAAAGGGGGTAGCAAGCTCACTGAGCACAGTAGGGACCTGGGCTGCACCCTAACCCTGGAAAAATGAACCCTGAGACTTCATGGTTCACATGTGCAACCAACACAACAAGAACAAGGCCAACGGGGTCCATCTTTTTTTTTTTTTTTCTTCCTTTTACCATTTCCTTTCCCTGCTGAGTTCCCAAGGCATTCCGGGCAGGCAATATTGCACAGCCACCGACGAGAGTGCTCATGCGCCGGCCTGTCCAGCGTTCCATTTGGCCAAGGGAGGAGAGTTTCAAAGCTTAATTTAAGAGGCAAGGTCAAGAACTAGATATGATCTATTTTCTCATTTAATTAGGCCAAAACTGAAATCTGGGTCAGCTCTTGTTACAGAACAGCACTACCGGCGACATTCCTGCCAACACAGAGGCGCAGGGCCGAAGCCATGGCCTCCGGTGGCAAGGCGCATCCCTCGGCCCATGGCAAACGAGCTTGGGCTGTGTTTTACAGACAGTCGTATGGGCTTGTTGTCAAATAGCTACACCTAACAGGAGGCGCAAGCACCCACCCCAATATACCATCGTTGATCAAAACCTTTTCAAATGACCTTTAAGAAGCAAGACACAGCCAATGGCTGGAGATCTGTAATTACCTGGTCCAGAGGCCCCAAATATCTAGTTTAATCAAGTCCTCACGGTGGGGTGATTTCACGGTACCTGGGTCTATGCTGAGCTAGGGGTGGGGGCACCTCTGTCCCTTGCGTTGCTTTTATAACACCAGGCTGACCTAAAGTTTAACAGCTAAAAAATGACCTTTATAACTATCTCGGTGCTCTTACTGCACACAGGAAGAATCTGAGAGTTGATTTCAAAATGACCAACTTTCAAGGAGGCAAATGCAAGTTGCCCTTTGACGGCATCCAAACACACTTTAAAAATTATTTTAATAATGATGGGTTTGTTTTAATGTGTGTGAAAAAAACTACAAAATTCAAACTCATGATATGCTCAATAGAATAGTTTCCTTTTAAAGCACATTTCTTGGGGCCGGCCAGATAGTTCAGCAGAATAAAGTGCCTGCTTAGGCAGGCATAGAGACCAAGGTTCGATCCCCAGCCTGCTGAGCCAGCTGTGCTGGCTGAGACAGCGACTGAGAGAGACTGGGCGTGGTGGTGCACGCCTGTAATCCCAGCCCTTGGGAGGCTGAAAACGGGAGGATCACCATGAGCCCCATTTGTGTAGTGAGAGCCTATAGACCCTGTACTAAATACATAAAAAATAAATAAATAAAGTATATTTCTTTCTGTAAAAAGAGTTAACTGAAAGACAGCTATATGTTTTTAAGCACAGGTGGTCCCCGAGTATGGCCAAAGTCATGGAATTGAGGGTCCCTGAAGTTTCACCCTTCAGGTTCACCTCAAGATTCACTGTGGGATTCAGGATGCTTTTAAAAAATCATTGCATAAATATTTTTCAAGCTTGAGGCATTTGATACTAACAACGGATTTTGGCGGGGACCCCTTTAAATGGACTCGCATCACCCTTAGTAACACGTTTGTGCGTGTCGCCAGGGTCCACCTGCTGGTCTTTGCCCCGCCCACCTGCACCTGCGCACCTTTATGCCCGGCCCCGTTCACTTTCCAGTCGTTCGCCTTCAGGTGGGCGGGCCGCGACGTCTTCACCAGCAAGTGCTGCACGTCTCTCCAGGTTAACTGGCTGCTGTAATGACACAACCACAGACAGCGTCCCAGTGACAGTGGCCACAAGGCCCCTTGGGAGAGGCCCTGGGAACCAGCCCGGGTCTGAAGGGAAGGAGGGTCCTCGGCTCAGGCCGCGGTCCTCGGCAAGAGTGTGCCTGCCAGCCTCTGCGTATAGAACAGCTTCCAGCAGCTCAATCCGGAGATAACGGAGCTCGACGGATGGTTTTAAACCCTGAGCATGTGAGGTCTTCCCTTGCCGCCGGCTCTGCAGCGGAGCTTGCACGGGGCTGCCAGGGAAATTTGGAAGCGGAGAGAAGAATTTGGGAGTCTCGGGGAATGTTTAGGAAGTATGTGCGGCAATGCTCTGCTGCAGTGTACAAGACTGTGCCTCAACCGTGGTCAAGCTCATGGTGTAGACCACCAGCCACAGGCTGCAGGAAGTCGACCCTTCTAGCACGTTCATGTGGGGGCAGACTAGCTGTGTGTCACTCGGGGAAGACATGCCACCCACACACGTGCATAGACTGCTCTCTCTCTCTCTCTCTCTCTCTCTCTCTCTCTCTCTCAGATACATTTATCTGCCTTTAAACTCTACAATCAGGCTCCACTGGACCACTCACTGCCTCCTGTACTCACTCTGCCCGCAGCAGTGAGGACCTCGAGCCATGGCCCAGGCTGCTGGCCTGCTGCCACTTCCCACTATCATTTCCAGGACTAAAGAATGCAGCGTCAGGGCTGGGAAGATAGCTCAGCAGTCTAAGCACCTGCCTGGCAAGCACAAAGACCCGAGTTTGATCCCCAGTACCACGTGCTGTGCTGGCTCGGGAAGCCCGCATGGTGACACATGCCTATAATCCCAGCACTGGGGAGGCTGAGGCAGGAGGATCAGTATGAATCTGAACTGCATAGCAAGACTCTGTACCAAATAAATACATAAATGCAGCGTTTTTTTTAAAGCACAGTCTAGAAGAATTTTTTTTTTTTAATTTTTATTTATTTATTTATTTGTTTGCTTGTTGTGTTTGTTTGTTTCTTTATTTATTCATTTTGTGGCTGGCTCAGCCTGCCCTGGTGGTGGCGCTGGCGCAGCATGTGGTGCCGGGGATCGGACTGCAGTCCCCGCAGTTGCCTGAGCCCCCCTAAGCAGGCGCTTTAGACCACTGAACCATCTCGCCGGCCCCTAGAAGAATTTTTTGATAATTACAAAATTCAAAGCAATAAGGAAATCTTGTTTTATTTGTAGCAGTTCTGGGTTTCGATGCGTAAAAGGGTACACCTTACAACCTGAGGCATCTTGAATTTGATGAAAAAGTATTTTCATACTGTCTCAAGGCAGAGTAGGATAAAATAAAATATTCTTTCTTTCTTTTCATTATTGTCAGACATTCGAATTTATAAGCTTTCTAAAAGGGCTGCTTAAAAAATAGCACACACAATACTTAGATAGGAATGACTAATAAAAGGAATACATTTTGTTACATTAAACTCACATCTGAGAGAAAAGCTAGAAGGACAGTTCTTGGTCACACTCACAATTTGACAGAAAAATATGTACAGCTATTTCATTTCTCTTTCAGTCTACTAAACTGACACATCTTGACGGACACAGCACCTCCAGTGCACTGTTCCTTATGAACTTTACTTTTTCTTATGCATT